>JBBBVT010000023.1:22484592-22508400 GCA_037177035.1 Craterocephalus eyresii | reverse complement strand
TCTGGAACTCGAAGTCAGTCACCGTGGCAACAGACTGTGAACATAACCTGCTCGCTGGCAGGTTATCTTTAAGAAACCCAGAGTTTCTACCCGTCTCTGCCCACACGAGGAAACTGGTTTGACATGGATTTCCCGTTACTTCTGAATCTAATTAATGTTGAAGTCCAAATAATTAAAAATGCCTTAAATGCGAAAGAATATTCTGTCCCAGATTAGATAGTTTGGCGTTTCCAGAAGCGTTTCAGGTCCAATGTTACCGCTTTTCATCTGATGGCATGATTTTATCTTAATAATTATTCTTAATAATGGTTATCGATAATAATATTAGTAATTATAATTATTATTATTATTATCAATTAAGAATATTAATATTCTCTGGCATTACAGAGCTCACATCTGAGCAAATTAATGCATCGCGCTACGTTTTTATTCAAATGGATCCTTTCTGTAGAACATCGGCAATGCGGTGCATTAAAAGTGACAGTAGAGCTGTGAGAAGAGTCACTCTTGCGTTGAATCAGCTGTCATCGATGATGGTAGTATTCCTGGGACACAAACCTGTAAGTGTAATGTTACAGAGCTACAAAGTGTAATGAGCTACTATTTGAAGTAGACACTTACATTTACTTTGGTTTATAGCTAACATCAAAGTGAGGTGTAGCCCAGCAAGGTATGCTTTTCCTTTTTGAAAGATGTTTTTGTATTTCATTTTTAACTGCTTCCATGAATGTTCCCCTCTTGATTGACCGCACCTAAAATGAATGTTACATTCTGCACCTTTTTTATAAGTAAGCTGCAATATCACAATCAATATGGTCCCTGCTACTGAGTGGCACGTTTCCGGAGCAGACTGATCAGAATGATTTCAGTCAGATAGATTAAACATTTATCTGTGTAAACATAGCAACTGTCAGTCGTGTCCAGAGGTGGGTAGTAATGAGCTACATTTACTCCATTACATTTACTTGATATGTGAGTTGATTTATTTAGGAATACTTTTTCTTTTACTTGAGTAAAGCTGTGATTTTTTTTGTACTTTTACTCCATTAAACGGATCATCTTTGCCAAAAATATTCTGTTGTGAAACTAAATTATTGATGCTTTTTGTTGTGAATGAATTTATTTTGCCACCAAAACTATTTTTCTCAGCGTCGTTTTTGCCACAAATGTTTGGATGTTCAAGGTATCACAAAAGTAACAAATATTGGCATCAAAGTCCCATTTTTCCTTTAAGTGCTTTGTTGCACTAAAAACTAATATTCTCAGTTTTTTGGTCAAAAGCAGGCACTTCTGTTACTAAAGAACAGAAAATGCTAAGAACAAACTTTTTCTCATAATGTAGGAGATAATCTACTCTTTTTGTAGTTGACATGTTTCTGATGTTGAAATGCTCTCTGCCAAAACAATCGAGCATTAAGAAAGGGGAAGTTGAGCAAAGCATGAATTAATCTGTCTCAGTTTCACAAACATTTTTGTTAGATATGTTGAATGTTTTTAAGCAAATATTTCATTTTGAACTTTTTTCTAAAAAAAATTCTGTGCTCAAATGTTGCTCAGAAATTGCTTTTTTGGCACAAGGTTTCATTCAGATTTCTGAATACTGTAAAAGCTCAAGAATGCACGTTGACTGTTGAATAAATAAGATGTAACTTGGTGCTTGAGTCCTTTTTTCACAGTGTACTCTTACTCAAGTAAGTATTTGGATAATTACTCTTACTTTTACTTGAGTAACTTTTGTTTACATGTAACAGTACTCTTACTTGAGTACAGCTTTTGGCTACTCTACCCACCTCTGGTCATGTCTAGTCATTGAACAAGATGTAAAAAACAATATTAATGTTAATGTCGTTACTAATGTGTCCTTTCCTGATGTTCTGTGACAAGCTGAAAAGAAAATGACAAAGCTGAAGCAAGTCGAGACAGGAGACAGAGCTCACACATCAGCTGTTTATAAACCGTTTTCCAGCCATATAAACTGAAGATGACCTCTTTCCATGATATTTCAGAAAACAGCTGCAATTTGCAGACTGTGCATCAGATGGAGCCATTTATCTTGTTTTGTGTGTCTCATTTTATTTCATTATTTCTTATTGCCTCAGAAATTGTTAATATTCTGTTGATGTGAGCTGACTGTTCCGTGTAATGATGACTGAATTATACAATCATATAGAAACACAATTACAACTCATTTTCTTCCAGAGAACATGCAGGGGATGTGGAATCAGTTCTCCTGAGATCAGCCCGGAGACTGCTTCTTTTCCAGGTCCTCTTCCTGGTTATTCCCATTCAAACAAGAATAATGGCAATGATTTCTGAGTTGGAGGAATGTGGAGGAAGGTGGAGTTCTGCTGAGCGCCAGGCTGCCGTTCCTGTTGTTGTGGGGTGGGAGTTTCCCGCTATACACCACAGGATGTCCTTTTCCTCATTCCTCAAGGATAGATGGACTCCGACACCTCCGTGTGCCAATGTATTACTATTTCTGTGGGATAACAAAGTTTTTTCCATCTGCAGCACTCCTCTTCACAACAGGACACAACACACACTGCAAAAAGTTACTAACGCAACGTTTCTCTGAGTTCATGTAGAGCCAGCAGGTTATATCACCATTCCCGTGATCATACTGGTCCTAAACCATTCCCACAATCATATGATCAGATTCCTTGACAATTGCTCACAACCCTAAAAGCAAGAGACAATTGAAAAAGTGTTAGATTACAGAGATATGAAATATGTTTATAGATTTCTAGATTATAGTTAATAATAATGCTAATATAATACTTTCAAAACCCAGTTCACTGGAAAAAATCTGTATTTAAAGAGGCTCTATGCAAGTCTGTATGCATCATAGTCATTAAGCAGCTTGGAAGTAATTATTTTGCTTGACTGACCTGTTCTGATGAAAAAGCCGACATTTCCTCCTCTATCGGGTCTCCCCCTACCAGAAACGGCGCCAGCAGTTTAGCCCACTGAGGCTCCCTTTTGTTTTGGTTTGGAAGTCTCGCAATACACGAGACTACCTCTATAGGGCAGGTTCTAAATCCGTTTGGTCAAATATGCATGTTTACTCTGCGATTCGATGTTTGCTTTCATACTGCTTTGATAATTATTTTTACAACATGCCTTCGAAGCCATGGTGACTAGCCGTAGCCTGTTCAAAACAACTGTAAGTTGCCTCTGTTTACAACAATCTTTTTCGTCTGTCGCCTATTTTCTCGCTCTGGAGCTCCCCCTACAGCTTTGGTGTGCGCACTGCATAGTAAACATACCCAGAGTTGCATTGATCCGCTTTAAAACTAATTTCCTTTGTACTGTAGTTCTACCAGGTCAGACTTTATTCCATACACTGGTGAGGCTCTGAACCTTTTCTAGATGCAGCTGTATAAGGTGACATCAGGTTAACTGAGTAACATTTTGGGAAGTCAGTTGGGAAACTAAAAAAGAAGATTGTAAGACAATTGTGTTTTGTGGAGGTCTAATCCGGATCCATTTTCCCAACATGCTGCCTGGTTGTCCTACCCGCGCTCTACAGAAAGAGACTCATTCATCTCATTCCGTTTCCACTGAGAGATATGGTATGGTCGGGTACGCTATTTTGAGCGTCTCAGGTTCAAGACAATTCAAAGTGCTTTACTTTAAAAAACTCAATGCACTGATTGGCGGACAAAAAGTTTGGCTCCGGTTCTGACCGGGTCTCTGGTTCTGATCCGGGTCTGGTCGGTTTTGGAGCTTCAACGTTGGTGATGAAGTCAAGTTATTTTTTTTTGAAGTCAAGTTAAATGAGCTGGATGCAGCATGTGGAATTAAAACATATTGAGTCATATTTCATGTTGTTTTGGCTGCACGACACGTGTGTTGGTGTCACACTATTATGATGCCACACTAGAAACCCCGCACTCTGCAGTGGAAAGGATTTTTTGATCGGCTTGACCATTCAGGACCGTAGGTTACCTATCCGTTCCGTACCCCTCAATTGAAACGAGCCAAAAGGTTTTAAATCTGGATCATTATCACCTGGACCTGAATAATGTAACCCACCCCCCCAGACATTTACATCAGGCCCATCTTCAGCTACCTTCCAATTCAAGTCTTGAATTAAAACACCCCCTTTTAAATAGTTTAAACTCTACTTAGTATTTCAAACTTATGGTAAGTCGTGTTCTACACGTGATAAATTACCCCTGAAAAGACAAACATGTGAAAATGTGATTTTGAGTAAGTAAAGAATTTAATTTAATGTTGAGATTAATTTATTATTTCTTGTGTGCATTTTTTCTGTTTTTTTAAGTAAAAGGAAAAAATGTGAAAAATTCCCGGAAATGTGCTTTAAAGGAAACTTGCTGACACGATGAGCAGATTTAATAGCAGATTTTTGTAGCTCAGTGGATAGAGCAATCGCCTACTAAACAGGACGTTGACGGTTCAATTCCACTTTGCTACAAGTCGAAGTGTCCTTGGGCAAGACATTGAACCCTACCTTAACACCGGATGTGCTTATTGGGGGTGTGAATGTTAGTTAGCACCAAGTATGTTTTAATATAGGTGCTGTGTAAATGAATGGTATGAATGGGTGAATAAGAATGAGACATGTAGTGTCAAAGCGCTTTGAGTGGACACATGACTAGAAAAACGCTCGACAAGTACAGTTCATTTGCCTCATGTAAAAAAACACTAATACGAACAGATTCATTCTTAAATGGCTCATACGAGCGATTTGGGAGAAAATGCCGCATTCACAATTTTCTTGTATTTCTAATCTTCCCTGAGGCACAAACGGATTTTACGAGTGCTCCAGACTTGACGTTGTGATGCAGAGTCTTGCACAATTTCTCTGCTGTTATCCAAATCTATGATTTTCACTAAAGGATTGCATTTTCTGTAATATAGGAGCAATTGTGCATTTTAAAATCCAATATAAATTACATGATCATATGTCTTGTAGCCCTGCAGTTCGAATAATAAATTATGTTATTCACATATCTTTCGGCCTGAATTCGTTATTTTCAAAGTACAGGTCAACTGAAGCTGTTGAATAACATTTCAAGTGCATTTAACAGCACTTGCAGTTTTGTCCCAGTGTTTGGCTTTTGGTCCTTTAATTCAACTTCTGACTGAGACCGACATAAAGTTAGTTTTAGGTTGGATATTCAACAGATATTCAGATACCCAGTCTCCCGACCAAATGCCGCTTTATCGTGGGGTTGAGAGGAACGCTGCAACAGTCTTAGCATTATATCTTCAACCATGAACCCATTGGAGCAGTCCTGCAGGTAGGTATTCCGTGTGTTTGTGTGCTCTGGGTGGGGGGCTGTGGCGGGCTGGCATGGTGGTGGGTTCTGGCGGCTCTGTATGCTGCGGAGTTGGCAGGTGCTGCAGCCTCTGTCCTCTGCGGCCTGTGGGCGGTGGTGGTATTGGTGGTGTTGGTGTCTTCTTGGCAGGGGCTCCGCGGCGGGGAGATTGGCGCTTGGCTTCTTCGGGTCCCCCTGCTCCTCTGGCTGCGTCACTGCAGGCTGCTTGTTCTACTGAACCATGGAGGGGTGTGTGCTGAGGTGTGTTGGTGTTGGTTCCCGCACGAGGCTGGAAGTGTAGGGCCGGTTCTGGTGCGGGTTGCAGCTGTTTGGCTTGGGCTCCTGTCATGTCATGGGATGTGGGCATCGTGTCTTTGCTTCTGTTGGTCAGCAGCCGACGTTGTTTGTGTGTGGGGGGTGTTTGCGTCGGCTGGGAGGTGGGAGGTCTCCAGGGCTGCTGGGGCGCCGGCGTTGTGTGCAAAGACCCGGGTGGTCTTTGCATTTTTTGGGGGGCTTGCCGTTGTTTGGTGTGTTTGGTGTTTTTTTATTTTTATGCATATTTTCATTTGCTGTTGGGTTTGGTGAACCATATATGTACAGTATATGTGTGTGTATGTATAAGTGTGTATTTATATATGTATGTATGTATGTATGTATGTAAGTATGTATGTGTATATATGTAGGAGCCATTTGTTGTTTTGTTTTGTTTATTTTGTCACTTGTATATTTTGGCTTGTCATCACAGTGGGTGGTATCAAAGACGCACACCAGGTGTATTAATAGCAGTCACAGGTGATCAGGGCCAGTTAATTAGCTTGGGTGCGGGAGTGTCACACAGTTTTTAACCCTTTTCACCTTTTCGTTTTTGGGCACCGTTATTTTGATTAAATTCTAAGTTCTTGGACAATATCTTGATAATCAAAATAAAAGGGAACTTCACCCAACGTGGACAATGGCTCGCTGGATTGGATTCATGGAAGCGCGTTATTAACCCTCTCCCCTCACCCAGATGAGCGACTAAACGCCTTAGTCACTACAATATATATGTGTATGTGTGTCAGGGATATACCGATTGTCGGATTTGGTCTTATGTGTCCGGGGCCGGTGCCTCGTGTCTTCGGGGGGCTCCTGCTGGGGTCCCCTGCTGCTGCCTTCCTGGGTGGGCGCGTGGTTGTCTCTGTGGTGGGGGGCCGGGGTCTGTTGCCTGCCTCTGACCTCTGTTCTAGTGAGGTGCATCTGCATGATCACTCTGCGTGGTCACTCCTTCCTGAACGTCTCCACTCCATATATTCGGCATGTTGACACAGTCTTTGCATTGTTGTCGTCGTGTAGCCGAGTCCTCCAACACATCCTCACAGGTTTCTCTGCATGTGTTCTTAAATACAGCAGTTTCACTTGTATGTAATATCTTATTTATGGTTATTTTTTGCAATATACCTTCTCTCTTTATTCTTATTCTTATTTGCTGGACTGGCTAGAGTGATAAGGCTCTGTTAGGTGCTTTCTACCATTCCTTAAATGACCACCTCAAGGATGAACTGGCCACAAGGGAGGAACAGGAATTGGTGACAACAGCCACAAGACTTGATACCCTCCTTAGAGAACACGCACATGAGCACAACAAGACACAAGTTTTTTCGAGTCGCCCTACCAACCAACCATTAAAGAATCAACACCCTGCAACCCCAAGCTCAGGTACTAGCTGTAATGACAGATGAGGGCAAGGAAGAGCCCATGCAGTTAGGCCGAGCCAGGCTTACGGCAGAGGTGAGATGGCAGCGACGAGAGACGAATGCTTACATGTATTGCAGACAACTCAGACATTTTGTTGCAACCTGTCCTGTGTGACCTAAAGACAGGGCCTACCAGTAGATGTGGGGGTACCGGTGGGCATCGCAAACGGCAATAGCAGTCACATGCAACTCCCTGCAACTCTTTGTTTTGATTCTGACCAGCTATCTTTGCAGGCCTTGGTCGACTCTAGGGCTGAGCAGAGTCTTATTGATGACACTTCGGTGAAGCAATTGGGACTGCCCTTGGAGCCCTTACCAGCCCCCATTCCAGTCACTGCACCCATTGGACACTTAAGATAAAATACCAGACCAAGCCTGTCAAAATTATTCTCTCTGGAAATCACTGTGCGTACTTAAGTTTTTTTGTTTTTCTGTAACTTGATCTCCACTGATCCTTGATTACCCCTGGTTATCTAAACATAACCCCCACTTTAACTGGTCCAGTGAAAGAATAGGAAGTTGGAGTTTCTTTTGTCTGTCTAACTGTTTAAGATCAGCTGTTGCCCCACCTGATCCCGATGCTTCATCAGCCACCTGTTACAAACTGGATCTATCTTTGGTTCCCCCTGAATGCCATGATCTGGAACAAGTTTTTAGCAAGGAGAAGGCTCTTTCTTTTCCTCCCCACAGACCGTACGACTGCACCATTGACTTGCTATCTGGAGCTTCCCTGCCTACGAGTTGTTTGTAGAACATCTCCCACCCTGAAAGGGAGGCCATGGAGACCTATATCGGGGACTCATTCACTGCTAGCATCATCCGTCCGTCTTCCTCTCCGGTGGGTGCTGGATTCTTTTTTTTGAGAGGAAGGACAAGACCCTAGGCCAAGTATAGATTATCGTGGCCTGAACCTTATCACAGTCAGGAACAGGTACCCTCTGTCTTTGATCTCCTCTGCATTTGAACTTGTGAATGGAGCTACAGTTCCTGGACCTTAGGAATACCCATCATCTAGTACGTATCAGAAAGGAAGATAAGTGCAAGACGGCTTTTAACCCACCATTAGGGCACTATGAGTACCTGGTGATGCCTTTTGACCTAACAAATGCACCAGCAATTTTCCAGGCTCTTGTGAATGATGTGCTGAGGGACTTCCTAAATGTTTTTGTATTTGTGTATCCTTATGACATCCTTATTTTTTTCAGAGATCTCCAGCAACATTGTGTGCATGTGAGGGAGGTCCTGCAGCGTTTTTTTGAGAACCGGTTGTTCGTCAAGGCAGAAAAATGTGAGTTCCACAAGAGCACAGTCTTTTCTTGGCTATATCTTTGAGAGCGGGCAGGTGAAGACTGATCCTGAAAAAGGAAAGTCAGTGCTGGACAGGCCAACCCCAACCACACGCAAGAATCTACAACGATTTCTTGGTTTTGCAAATTTTTATAGAAGGTTAATCAAAAACTACAGCTTTTTTTTTAGTTTCACCTCTAACCAAGCTGACATCTGTTTCTTGGGACTATAACTGGACAACCGAGGCTGCTGATGCATTCCGCAAACTGAAGGAACTGTTCAGCTCAGCACCTGTTTTAGTCCAACCAGACCCGCTGCAACAGTTTATTGTGGAGGTCGCTTCAGAGACGGGTGTGGGGGCAGTCCTGTCGCATCTTCAAGGGCCAGAATGTAAACTGCACCCCTGTGCTAATTTTTCCCACAGTCTAAATCTTGCCCAGAGGAACTACAATGTTGGGAACCATGAACTCTTGGCAGTCAAGTTGGCCTTGGAGGAGTGGAGACATTGGTTGGAGGGAGCAGAACAACCTTTTGTAGTCTGGACAGACCACAAAAACCTGTCATGTCTCCAGACAGCTAAAAGACTCAATTTCGGGCAGGCTAGGTGGTCACTTTTCTTTGGGAGCTTTAATTTTGTCATTTTTATCATCCAGGATCACGCAACATAAAACCAGATAACCTCTCCAAACAGACCTCCCATGAGCAACCCACGCCTCCAGAGACCATACTGCCACCATCCTGTGTGGTGGCAGGAGTCACATGGGACATCCTTGACCAGGTCAAGCAAGCCCAGGACCGTGAACCTGACCCCGGTTTGGGTCCTCCTGACCGTCTGTATATACCCACTTCTGTACGCCCCAAGGTAATCCGCTTGACCCATCCTTCCCGCTTCTCTTGCCATCCAGGGATTAACTGCACTATTCAGTTATTGAGACTCTCCTTCTGGTGGCCGTCCCACGGGAAGGATGTTCAAAACTACATCAAGTCCTTGTTCAGTCTTCAATCACAATAAGACCAGTTCACAACCTACTTCTGGACTGCTGCATCTGATCCCCACACCAGCAAGACTGTGGTTACACATCACTAGACTTTGTTTCTGGTCTCCCACTTTCTGGTGGAAAATCAGTCATCCTCACCATTATCGACTGGTTCTATAAGGCGTTTTATGGCCTTACCGAAATTTCCCACTGCATTTGAGACAGCCCATTGACTGGTCGAACATGTTTTCCATATATGGAATCCCAGTAGACATTGTGTCGGATTGTGGTCCATAGTTCACTTCACAAGTGTGGAAGGGTTTCTGCAAAGCTCTGGGCGCCAAGGTCAGTTTAACCTATGGCTATCACCCACAGTCCAATGGCCAGAAAGAGAGGTTTAACCAGGAGCTGGAAGCGGCCCTGCGCTGCGTGGCATCCACAAACCCGTCCTCTTGGAGCACTCACTCACCCTGGATTGAATATGCCCATAACACCATGACCTCTGCAGCTACAGGCCTCACACCTTTTGAAGCATCCCTCGGTTACCAGCCCCCATTATTTCCATTCCAAAAGGATGAGATCAATGTCCCCTCGGTTCGGCATCACCTCCGAAGGTGTGAACGGGTCTGGAGGCAGACCAAAGACACGCTGCGCGTACAGCCGACCGGAATCGTCGAATTGCAGACCGGCACCGTGTTCCAGCTCCCCAGTACATCGCCGGACGAAAGGTCTGGCTGTCATCCAAGGACATTCCGCTCAAAGACATTCCGCTTTGCCCTCGGTGTCTCGGACCATTTGAGATTGAGAAGGTTGTCAACCCTTCGGCTGTACAATTGAAGTTACCCACTTCAATTGAAATACATCCCACCTTTCATGTGTTCCAGATCAAACCGGTGGTCACCAGCCCGTTGAGTCTGCCTGATGATCCGCCTCCGCCTCCTCGGGTAGATGACGGCGGACCAGTCTACACAGTCTGTCGGTTGATGGCTGTTCGCCGTCGGGGGTCAGGGGCTTCAATATCTTGTAGACAGGGAGGGTTATGGCCCCGAGGAACGCTCCTGGGTTCCTCGATCCTTTATTCTGGATGATTCCTTGATTGCGGACTTCAGCAGGGACCATCCCGATCAGCCTGGTCAGTCCCCGGGAGGTGAGGGGGGGCACTGTCATGGGTGGGCTGGCTGCCTGGGTTTTCCTTTTTTTTCTTCATTTGCTGCTCCTGGGGGATGGCTGCTCCCAGCTAATTGGTTCAGCACCTGTCTCCTCCTGCTACACCTGCTGGCAATTAACCAGAGGCTTTATCTGGCTGCAGACTGCAGCAGTCTTTGACAGATCATTGTCTCATTCCATGGAGTTTAGAGCGTACGAGATTGGCCTACCAGACCTGCCTGTCTGCCATACCTGCCTGCCTGCCTATCCTGCCTGCCTGCCTATCCTGCCTGCCTGCCTGTCTGTCTGTCTGCCGGCCAGCCCGGTCCCAACCTGCCTGCATAATTCCGACTGCTGCCTGTGCCTGGTCTTTGACTCCTGCCTCGCCCCCTGCCATGCCTGCCAGCCTGCCAACCCTCCACCAGTTCCAACACTCCGGTTAGTTTGGACTTGTAACATATGTCAAGATTTTGCATTCTCAGAACAACTCTGATCCAGTCTCTTCTCTCTCCAGAACTGAGCCGTCTTAAAATTATCCACCTGCTGTATCTACCACCAGCCATTATCAATCCCCATTATCAGTCCCCATTATCCAGTAACTGGTTCCTGTTTGCTGGCATTGTTGTTCATTGGTTTTAGTTTTTGTTCATATGCTCATGTGTTTTGGATAAATTGTTTTGTAGAAAAGGGGAAGTTTATATAATTTTTTCTTCTCTGCTCCTCAGAATAAACCATTAATTATTTAAAATGAAACTGTGGTTAAAATCAGTTTAACATGATAAACAGCCTGCTGACACCGTAGAACAACAACATGAATGACACCGGGGCTGAGGGTCAAAGATCCCGAAATGAAGCAGAGCTGAAGGGAGAAGAAGTGGAGGTAAAGTAACTGTCTTCAGATTAACGGGTGGAATCATATTTTTCCTATATTTTCCTTCACTCCAACAGATCTGCTTTGCTCTCCCAGGAACCTAGGCAACAATTTTCATGCTGCACTCATTCTTTGATTATCCAGCCTCACTTTCATTTATAAGCCTTTTGGGTAATGAAGGACAGAAAAAGTCCTCTTCCTAAAAAACTGTCACTGTTTTTGCTCCAGTCTGTTAACTTCAGTACTAATATAATTATTTTTATTTTCATCTTCTAAATTCTAGTTTCATGTTGACCGAACCGGCATTTAAAAGGTAAACATGATGTGAATAATTACATCTATGGTATTTTTGATTAGAAGTGAAGTTGATTGAAAGGTTTAAGCAAATAAATGGGAGAAGTCCGTTTTTATAGCGATTTGGGGTGAAGATGTTTTGTCCTCTAATGACCTAAAAGAATTGTAAATTTGTCCTGTTGCATTGTACTTTAAAGTTACTGAAGAGAACTTTTGTATAAAAATCTTCCCATATGGGGAAGATGACCTAGTCCCTGATGACCCTCAACGGTTCATCAACTTTTGTGTGATGTTTCCTCCACTTCCTGCACTGTGAGGAAACTGGAAGTATTCCTGGTACTAAGTTGCTGTGAAACAGATCAAACTTCTTTTAGCTGCCCAGGTTTGCCAGAGTGAGACATTAATGCTTTTTACTTTCCTGGAGTCCCTGACTTTCAGAAAGCTTCCGTAAGCCACTGAGTAATCCTCTTTTTATCCAAAATGCTGCAGCTGTGGTCGGCATTTATTCATTTGTTGATGTTTGCGTCAGTGTGAGACGCTCTTAGTGATGCTGTATAAAGGAATTAGTGCGACAGCTGCTGGGGGAATCCTACTACACCATCAGGTCACATGGTGCACACTATCCCTCTGATCCCTTCACCCCTCCCTCCTCCTAATGCTGTGTACAATGAGGGAGGGCTTTAGAGGAGGAGGAGGAGGAGCGACAGTGTGAGCCCAGATTACAACCCAGACTGAAGCGTGTGAGGGAAGAGGAAAGGAATACCGGCTCCACGTCAATATTCCCTCCTGGTGTCAGCTGAGGAGGAAAAAAGAGGATTATAAGCAAGTTGTGGGAGAGAGAGGAGAAGGGGAAGGAGAGAGAGCAAAAGTCCTGTGATTCCAGGACAGTGTGTTTTAGAGAACGCTGTTGTCACCGAGGAGGAGGAAGAGGTGATGTGTGCATGTGTGAGCATGTGGATGAGAAACACTGTGATACCGTTCTGAGGTGTGTATGAAGTGAACACAGCGACCGCTCACCATCATCTTCATCATCAGCCCACCAGAGGTTTTTACCACCATGCTGAAGACTAGGAGCAACTCCAGGTCCTGCTGAACACCATGGCCCAGGTGAGCGTGTGAAGTTCTGTCTGTAAATATTTATGTGTGTCTCTGAGCGGAGACTCGGAGGAACGAGTGTGTTGGTGAGATCAGGTAGCAGGAAGAGTGGATTCAAGTTCAAGGAATCACTTCTCAGGAATAACAGGCCAGTTCTCAAACCTGGAAAACAGGGTAGCATCCGGGCACCCAGAGTCCAAAAGAGCCCGAGGTGTCTTAGTCATCTGACTTTATCAACACCACTAACTGTGGTGGATAACTGTGCAAGGATGCAACATTCAGCCTCATCCCTTCACAATATTCCTCATTACATAAGATGCGTTAGCATGAAGCGCTACAGTCGTTGCTGAAGTGATAGAAGAAGACATCCTCTGGTCCTTTTGTCCTGATTCCTGTAACATGCCAGTCATGCTAATATTAGAACCAATTTGTTTAGGAATGTCTTCTTTAAATCCTATGTGCTCCAGCTGAGCAGCTCTCTGACGAATTCAGCCACCAACGTCAAGTAATACAAAGCTCCAGTCTGAGGTCGGCTGCACTCTATTCACAGTTCTCAGATACAACCAGACAACGCTGCTGGTAAAGTTTGTCATTTTACCACGACTTAATGGGCTTCCAGCTGTATATGCATCATGTCTGGTTCCCAGTTGTTAATCTCTGAAGATCATAGTTTAGTGGGTTATGGAGGAGATTGGTGGACTATGGTGGAGAATGGAGGAGTATGCTGGAGTATGGATGAATATGGACATGTATGGAGGAGTATAGTGGATTATGGAGGAGATTGGTGGAGTCTGTGGGACATGGTGGAGGTTTTGATGCAACCTGACTGAGGCCAGTATTTTGATCATTTACTGTTTGCAGACAGACAGCTTATTCTTTAAGATAGAGCAGCTATTAAGTGTGTTAGGGTGGAACAGCTCACTCTGTCAGCACCACAATGGAAGAAGAAGTATGTGGTTGGCCTTAGTGCGAGAGCTGCATTGTTGTTGGAGGCTGTGTGTCTGTGTATGGAGACGTCAGGATATCCTGTTCTTGGTCGTGTGGATAGACAAACACACTGACTTTAACAGCAGGAGACAAATTCTCTCATTATCGGCTCTGGTGAAGGAGAATTTCACTAAACATTATATTTGCTTGTTCATGAACAGAACTTTAATGTGGTTTCTACATAAATATAAACAATGCAATGGGGGGCTGATGTTGGTTTGAAGGGGAAGGGAAGTCCAGTAATAAGACTCCAAGACGGATTAGATATACATGTCGTTTACTTTTAGAGAAGAGCTGGAGTCAAACTGCTGCTGTTCAGAGAAGTCTGGTTATTAAGTTCAGGTCAAGCTTATCCCAGGTTCCACATCTGGTCTCCAGCTCAATAACCTGTAAATAATGTTTTACTTTAAACTAGTACAAGTCAAGTGTACAATTTAGAAAATATTATGAACAGCCTGAAATATATGGAGAAAAATAAATGGAATTTCAACTATATTTGGCCTCAGTTACACATTTAACATAATTTCTGTAATATATTCATGTATTTTATCTTCTATACATGAAAATGTATGATATATTCATATTTTAACAGGTATTTACATAAAATGTCAGCTTTTAAATATATATATATTTATATTGATCTACATATATTTATTAAATAAGCTTGCTACTTTTTTCATTTACAATTTCTTAAATAATTTTAAAAGAATGTTCTATACATTTTTATTCATTTCATATATATAAAATGTATCTGTCCACCTCTGGCCCACGAGGGCCACCGTCCTGCTGGTGACTCGCATAGTTCTGAACTGGGCAACCAGCTACTGGATCCATTTCATTGCATTGTCACGGGAACCAGCTGTAACTCTGCAGATAAAGTATGTTTCCTGTATCAAAATTAAATGGAGGAAACATGTTTTTAGCTCTGGTCACCAAACATGAGCATTACTGGAGAACTGGGCAGAGCTGGCAGGTCCTCAGTACCACCACCCCTTCATCAGTCGGAAGGCTTCTCCCTCCACTTCTCCTTCATTTCATGGCTAGTTCTGCCCTAATAATCACAGCTTGTTTATATGCTGGAACACCCCCCCCCCCATCACAGATCCATACAGCAGCAAAGTGTGAGTGTATATATTTGTATATTTAAAATGGGTGCTCTTGTGCGGAATAATAGTAAACGAGGGAGAATCCTTTTGATTTACAATAATTATTCAGAATTTTGTTTTCATTTCAGTCAAATCACAACCTGAATTTTGGTTTTTAGTGTGAATCAACAGCAAAAGAACCTTTCTTCCAGGCACCACGAGCCAGGGGGTTCAGAGAGCTAGCGCTTGTTTAAATACATGCAGCTCATTGTTGTAACTTTCTTCATTATTATATGCCCAGTGTTGCTATGTTAATAATAAGCAGCAACACCCCTAACCCGCTCTGATGCTGCTGTTTATCCACGACTATGACCATGCACCTTGTGCCAGGCTGCAGTGGGCGGTGCAGCTCCTTCAGTTATTATGACTAGAAACCAGAGAAGATCTTTCCAGATAAACTGGAATAATTCTGATGCCTAAAAAATGAAAAAAAGACACACTTCACCTGTTACACCTGAGAGAAGTAGGATAGGGGCTGATGTTGCACAGTGGTCTCATTAGCCTGAATGTGCTGCATCAATAATAAGACAGGAAATAAACAGACATTGATAAACTGCAGCCTCAGCCTCTTAGGGCCTTTTCACATTGCATGCTCGGGCCCGTGCCTGGCCCGGGATCGATCATTCCTGAGTTGTGTTCACATTCCAGTGCTTGAACCAGGCTCGGGCGCGCTTGGTAATGTCGGCGCCAGAACACTAGGTGGCAGTGTTGAGGAAACTTAGTTGATAGCTAACAACTGAGGAAGCAACAAACCCTTAAGTCTTCAGCCAAGCGACAGATCAATATATTAACAAGAAAGTGAACTCGTCTTGTTACTAAGTGTTTTCTTGTCCACTATGGATGCAAGCCAGGCAATCATGTTTTACATTTTATCCTTTTAAAATCACTCCACAGTAGGGCTGTAACAATACTGATAAAAATGTCGAAATCGCAAAACTCGAAGCCTTGATCCAGTCTCATGTTGTCAGAAGGTAGTTTCGCGAGATACTCCAAGCACAGTTCATCAAACATTACTGGTTCAGCTTATTCGAAAAGATTTTTCCACAAGAATTCTAATATCTACTACAATAGCACAAACTCACATTAACTCATCTCTATTAAGATTAATGTGCCTTGTTTTTCCAGGATGGAGGGGTTCCTGATGAGATCACATTTACACTTAACTCATTGTGCAGCAAGGACAGTGCAAGCAGAGCCTCAAAGCATGCTGGGAAATATTCCAGTACACCCATCCGCAGGACGAATCGATCAACAGCTTTCTCTGGGGGGGCCAAGCCCCGGGCCAATCAGAAAACGTCACCACTGCGTCAGGCGGTCCTTTTCGTGTAGGATCCTTGAGGGTGTTGCACCACTGAAAACGGCCCGACGTCACCATCTGACGCACTCGGCAAAATAAACAAACGGACACTGCATTAAATCAAATGTCTCAATTGAAAATGTTAACTTCTAGTTGTGTTTTTGGCTGTATGAGCCAGTCAGACAGCAAGAACCACATGGAGTATTATTAAAAATCATGGGACAATGCTATAAGTTGTTAGAGGAAACGAGGCGCTTGTGGTTAGCAGCAAAGCTAAACCAAGATCTACGTGGATAAAATCTGGACATCCAAATTTGTGTGTTGTTATTTAAGTAAAACATCTTTCAAATAAAAATAAAGTCATTTTGTGTATCAAATCGTGGGTCAAAAATCATGATACGAATCGAATCGTGAGTTGGAGTATCGGTACAGCCCTACTCCACAGTAATCGCTTCACGCTCGCCATTGTTGCACGTTTGTTTACTTTGAAGCTAATGGTGTTGCTAATGCTAAACCTGTCGGTAGGGTTGAGTGTTGATTTGATCAGTTCCTCTTGTAGTCCACATGTCACGTCAAAGCATTATTCTGTGCCCGAGCATGGGTGGCCCGGGTCCTGGACTTCCTCCCAACCTTGGCCACCCGTCTGTTTGCTTTCAAATGGACAAAATTTGTGGCAATGTGAAAAGGCCCTTAGATGTCAAACTGAAGGAGTGCAAAAACAAACTGGTTGGTGTGGAGTTGGCATTCCAGTACATAACAAAAAATGGTTGAAGTGGAGAAAGATTGTTAGCATGCTCCAGAAAAGAAAGAACTGAGAGAAAAAACTGAAAGATTCAGCATCAGAGTTGCTTCTGCACAAAGACATGGACAGGATCATAGAACAGAGGAAACCTTCGGTTAGAGGGGTATGTTTAACTTCTGGCCAGTAGGGCGAGCTGAACCTGCAACTTCCCATGGGCCACACCACATTGTAAAATTAAGAAGTCTCCTTCTGTATATAATTCCACTTCTATGCAGATGATTCTGTGGTTTACTGCTGCGCTCATTTGTACCTGCAGAGTGGTTTTCTCTGCTTGACTGGAAATATATTTATGTTTACTTGAAATTAGCGCTGAATGAAACTAATGATAAGATTTGCAGTTTGTACACACAATGCATACACACAAAAGAGTTCAAACCTAAACATAAACAAAATTAAAACTGTACCTATGTTGATTTAGAAGGCTTTGAAGGCAACTGACCTGACAACCAACTCAAGTCCTTTGGTATTTTGATTGATGAACAGCTTGTTTTTTTTATAGTTTCCACTGTCTTGCCAGGAAAAGCTGGTCAAAGCTACTTTCCTCTCTCTGGTGGACTGTGGAGACCCGCTGGATGTGCATGCCTCTGTCCAGGCTGCATGACATTCCCCTGCATCCTTTAACCCAGAGTTCTGTAGCCTTCCCATCCAAACTGACTTTGGTATTATTTTATCTATAACTGTTTCCCACCGAGCTATGCTGATTATATTTCACTGAGTTAATGACAACATGTCCTACAAACGCTTCCGTGACTTCTCCACTAACTCAAAATGTGAGAGATTTTTCAGATATTCTTTCAGATATTCTGTTTGTTTGGCCTGATGTGTTCATTCCATGACAGGAGACGTGAAGTTAGGTGCCTGAAATGATTTAGTTTTTCTTTTCTAGGGGGGACCCCACTCATATCAATATCGGTTGATATCAGTATCAGAAATAAAGAGTTGACCCGTATCGGTACATTGTGTAACAAATCCAAATAATGAGCATTCCTATTTCCACCAGGATCAGATTCATTGTTACAGTAAAGAAAAAAACTACCAGACATTTATTTAATGACAGTTCCTGCAGCAGTTGTAGTTCCAGTCATTGTTTGAGAGGGTGGATAATTCATCCATTTTCTATAGCCACTTGATTCAAGGCTGCAGGGCTGGAACAGATCCTGGCCGACATGGGGTGAAGTAACCCTGAAGTAACCAGGCAGCTGGGCTATGTACTCCCCCCCCCCCACACACACACACACACACACACACACACACACAGCAAGCCAAACAGGTTAAGACTTGCCAATGAAAAAATACTTTTTAGTTCATAGTAAACTTAATATTAAAGTGTTGAAATAGACCGAGAAATCCAGCAGAAAAGCTGAGAGAGCTGCTCTGATATCCGGGCTGCTAATCAGCCTCCCAGAACCGGACCTGAGTGTTATCAGCAGGCAGCAGAGGAGAGGGAGGAGGGCACAGGGGGGAAGGAAGAATGGAGGGGGGGCAGCTGGGGGGTTGGAGTGTAACATTAGACTGTCATGAGTCTGTATTACTGCTTGGTAATGTATTGGATTCAGCCCAGTGTGATGAACTGGAGATGAAAGCTAACACATTTCTACTCATTTGTTGTGTTTTTAACCTTTAACTGGCAGAGCTGTTACTCGGCATGTGGATAAATTACACAAGGACATCTATCAGCGATCGCAAATTCAGAATTCATGCTTCTATCTAGACCAAAAGAAGTCAGCGTGGTCTGGGTTCTGGACCACTGGACAGGAAACTGGTCTTTAACTGGTCTATGCTTTTCTAGAATTTTGAATGCATTATCCCAGATGCTGAGGCAGAAAGTCACTGCTGGACTGGTTGAACTGGGTTAAGGAATGCTGGTCAGGTACTTGGATGCTTCATCTATTGGAAACTGACCACAGTGTTGTACTGGCACTGGAAAGTCAAAGATGATGTCATTCCAGAAAGATCACAGGAACTGTATCAGCTTCATCCAAGCTGGTCAACCTTTCACTGGTCGGGATCAGAATCTTCTGCTTTAAGAGCTGAGCGTCTCCTGGAATAAGGAATAATCCATCTTATTTGCCTGTTAGTGCTCCGTGATTGTCCAGGAATCTGTGATGGCAATGTCTGTTGGCCAAACAGCACGCTGGTTTTTTATCTACAACACCAGTCAGGATTTAAGAAGGATCAAAATCTTGCTTAATCACAACATACCTGCAAAACTAATGAAATCCCACCAGTCTCAGCTAAGCTAATTAGCATGCTATCACACTGAACCAATCCCCATCTCTGAAACTCATTAGCATGTATGAGACAGCCGGCTTAATCTCAGCCTGGCAGACCTGGGTTTGAGCCACCACAAATAAACTTTACTCTGTTCATTCAGGCTCTGGAACAATCATCACCATGTCTGTTTGACTGCAGCACAAATAAGAATCACACTGGGAAAAAATGTTTGGGATCCATAAGATGATCCCTCCATGAACCAGTTTTCTGTTTCCAGACAAGGCTGACCAGTGTTGCTCTGACTGGAGACTTTGGGCTCATTGACTGCAGATCATTCTTTTCCTCCTTTTTTATATCCTACAAACAGAGACGTCTCATTTAAAATGTCTGAATGAATATCTCAGTGTCGCTCCGGGAAGAAAAGGAAAAGAAATGAAGGGTATGGCTGAGTTATTCATGGTGTTAAGGACATTATTTTTGTGTTGAAGGCAGTTGTACTGAATAAAATGTTTGTAAGAAGCACAGAAAGAATTCCCGGCTTTCTGCACATTGGACGGTGGTAGGACGGGAGCGATGACGGAGCATAAGTGGTCTAGGACAGAAATGACACCGACCCCACACATGGAAGCGGAGGAGAAATCCTCCACCAGTTGTCTGTTTTCTGCTCTACAGTGGAACATTTCAGCTAAATAAGTTCAGCAGGTAAAGATAAACCTGGAATTCCTCTGAGCTTTATACGTCTGATTCCCTGCATGGCCTCAGATTATTCATCATTTAGGCTTTTTAACACTATGTTCTTGTAACCACATCCAGACTAAAACAGTTGTTACTGGAAGATTCCCCTATATGTTCAAAGATCTGGGACAAGCTGCAAATTCCAGTGGAGAAATGTGAAGCCGATGCTGTAGTTCTCTCCTCCTCCACTAGGGGGTGGCTGAGCCAATCGCCCTTGGACTCCCGTGGTAAAAAGAACAACTTCACGGGAGAAAGAAACAAGTTTACAGCCTGGTTCAAAAAAACATTTTTGCTTTAATAGGACAAGTTTGCCCTATTTATTTATTCATATTCATTTCTTCATTTGTCCAATATTTTTTTACAGTCAATGATCCAGGACCTCAGGTCTGGCCGTCCTCCGTGTGAATCCAGTTTTTACACGCCTGGATCGGTTTTTCTTTCTTCTCCGTTTCCAGGACGTCTGTGATGTTTCTCGTAAAATCTTTCTGCTGTTTGACTCCATGGCTTTGAGGTGATGCTGTGAGTTAATGTGTGTGTGCTGCAGCAGATGATGATACCATCTGGTAACACACACACACACATCAGTTGTGTGTGTGAGTTGTGTGCACGAGTACGTGTAGTTTAGCGGTGTGTGCTCATCTGATCAGGTTTTCTCCAGAGCATTTACCTCTCTGAGGTCCAAAAGTAAGTGTGCTGTTTATGTGAAAAGGTGAATTCCTCCTCTCATGGCTAAAACTGTTCTTCTGATTCTTCTATTGTGGGTTTTCTCCATGTGGCAGCTTTTCTGAGCCATACACCGTCAGCTTCTACATCTACACCGGGACAGTCGCACTCATCTTAGTCCAGGCTCCACATCCACTGGTCTCCAGTGGGTCGGACCAGTTAAATAACAGCATAATAATCTAGAAATAAGGTTTTACTATAAAGAAGTACAAGTACATTATCATGATGTTCATGTTTAAAACCTGAAATGTATGTAGAAAAATAAGTTTCAACTATACGTTACCTCAGTTTCAAAGAAACAATCAGGTTTTGGCTTTTCTGACCTCTTTTTGACTGTCCTGTTTATTATACCAATTGAGTTAAGCACAAGTGTCATACCAAAAAAATATGTTAAAGTTTTGGGGGTTTTTGTTTTAAAAAAAAAAATCAAAATGGGTCAGTTTGACCTGCAACAGGCTTGATTAATATATGTTAAAACTCGATCAAAGCATCCAGTGTAAAAGTATAAACTGTGTTTATGGGATTTTATATTATTTTCCTTCTGCTGGAATAAAACCATTCTTTATGTAAATTTTTTAGTGTATTGATAATACCCAGTTATCAGATGTGTTTGGGTCAAACCCGAGCTACTTTTGGCACGTTAGGCTCAGTTACGACCCTGGCAAGTGATATGTGGGTCAGAAGTGGACAGTGTTAGCCTGGACGGGAACTACGGGAAGTGATGTGTGGGCCAGAAGTGAGGCCCACACACCAAAAGAGCCCTATTGAGGAAAGGTTTCTTTGAACGCATATGGGAGTTGAGGCTGCATCCCAGGTGTTACAGGGCCTATAGATTTACACCGGCTTTAATCTGCTCCACTCCAGCAGCAGGTTTATCTCAGGTAGCTGAACTGAGCTGAGAAGCAAATGAGTCCTGATTCCAGTGAGCATGGTGTTGTGAGAGAAGCTGCTGCTGCACGGGGATTGCTCCGCAGTGACGTCAGAAAAGGGTTAAAAACCTTTCTAGAAATGAAATGTCTTCCAGCATGTAGCTCGAGTGAGATAAGATGCATCTGTGTGTGAGATGTGTGATGTTAAGTTTAAAATCCATCAGATTAAGGCTGTTGTATAATGGGATGTGTGTGCATTATGAGACGGACATGTGCTCTCTGTGTGGGATCAAATATCGATGCAATGGAGTGTGTGTGTTACTCAATTAAAAAGTGCATCTAATTAAATAGAGGCTTTATAATTAATTAATCTCAATCACATTTACTTTAATCGCAAAATAATAAGTACCTAAACAAGCAACATTTTTAAAAAATGCAATTGGAATTTAGTCTATGAACGAATCAAATAATAGACACAGACATTTATATTGTAAACTCGAGCTCTAGTGTCTGGACAAATACATGTAATTGTATTTAAATTAAAAAAATGATGAGAAAGAAATAGAGAATATCCAAGCCAAACCTGAACAGACCTTAGAGTACTTTTTACAGCTCTGGCTGTTCCCTAAGTAGGAGTCTACAACATGTTACAGAACTTAAAGCTACAGTTGCTAATGTAGGAGAGCTAGCAAGATTTGAAAGGGGCAATCATTTAAGCTCGTCCACATCCCGTCAACCAAAGTTCAAAGCTGTGGCTCTTCTGACAGGTCCCACTTCCAGACAGAATGGCAGGGATTGGTCCGAGTTGTTGTAGCTCTCACAGAGGTCTAATTTTTCAGTTTTTTTTTATTGTGACAGTGTTTGGGTCCTGTCACTGCGTGCCTCCGACTGATCCTGCGCCCTGGCTACTTGGCCCCAGGGATATCCCTTTGGCTGACTGGCAAGCACGCACGACTTTCACCCGGGAGGTTGTGGGATTGATCCCCGTCCGGGCCCTCTGTCCGTCCTGCCACATTATGAATACATGATGTACTGACTACTCTTAGGATGGAAGGACCATTTCACCCACTATTACAAAAAGTGTTTCTGAACAGGATTACCAGCTATAGGTTCGACTTATTAAATGTTTCCATCCACGCTCCTTATTAGGAGGCATTAGCATCTTACAGTGTAGATAACCACATTATTTTAGGTGAAGGCCACACAATAAGAGCTCACATCATCTAGGGATGAGTAAAGTAGTACTATGAATGAGTAAAGTAATCATAGGAATGAGTAAAGTAAAGTTATTGTTTTCTCTCAAGTACCCCTAGGAGTGTCCCAAAGTACCCCAGGGGTTCTTTTACCCTGATTTGAGAAACAGCGTTGGGGTCTTATTCTGGTCCAGTATAAAAGAGAATAGATTTTCCAGGATTCAATTCAATTCAACTTTATTTATATAACGCCAATTCATAACAAAGTCATCTCAAGGTGCTTCACTGACAATCAGTCCAAGTAATCTGATTGTCACATATTTATTTATACATATATACTAGCCAATTGATAACAAATTAGCCTATGTAAGGAAACCAACAGACTGCATCGAAAAGAGTCTTCGATCAATCCCCTTCTGAGCTGCTTCAGAATCAGTGTAAAGATGCATCTCTGAAAGAGCTTTTTCTTCTAAAACTTGTTCTCTCTGTGGAGAGCATGGAGGCAGAGATGAGAGCATGTCCTGTTTGGCTGCAGTGATGCTGATGTGAGGAGATGGCTGCTAACCCCTAACCCTCACCAGAGCTCTCCAAAGCCGCCCAGCTCTAATTAAATCACCCGCTTCCATGTGAGCAGGACGGGGAAGTCCATGCTGCGGAACGTGTCTCCACTGTTCATCTGTCTTGTTCTCATGTTTCCAACAGTCTAGTCTTCCTCTGCAGCGCAAATGCAGACCCCCCCACCCCCCGGTGGCCAGCAGGTCCCGCTGCATGTTCTATCCATAGCATCTCTGAGGATTAGATAGATTAGCAAATCTCTCTGTGCTGCTGTAAATAGACAGATGGGTGTGTCCCCCACCCTCCCGCAACGTTACGCT
This sequence comes from Craterocephalus eyresii, assembly GCA_037177035.1. Classification (NCBI taxonomy): domain Eukaryota; kingdom Metazoa; phylum Chordata; class Actinopteri; order Atheriniformes; family Atherinidae; genus Craterocephalus; species Craterocephalus eyresii. The sequence goes on along the minus strand of JBBBVT010000023.1, from coordinate 22,484,872 downwards.
CCCTGGCTGCTCTAAACCCGTCATCGGCCACTGTGCAACACTTCAGAGCACAAACAGATGTTTGCTGCTTTAATGCCTGAAGATTAATCGTGTCCTGTTTTTATTTTCCTTCATGTGAAGCTTGTTGTTTCCATGTGCTGATCTCACAGTCCATGCAAGTAGGAGACGCCGTTCCACCTGCATGAGCAGGTGCAGACTCACTGTAACGGGGAAGGGATGCGTGGGGAGGGAGATGCTGGTGGACGGGGCGGTGCAATATGCCAAGCGGCGCCAGAGGTGC
>JBBBVT010000023.1:22401128-22414414 GCA_037177035.1 Craterocephalus eyresii | reverse complement strand
AGATTTGTCATGTAAAGCGCTTTGAGTGGTCTGTGACTAGAAAAGCGCTATACAAGTACAGTCCATTTACCATTTACGTTTGTAAAAAACAGTAAAAAGTTTCTACTCTGTCTTGGGGAGGAATTTTATATATTTATATTTGTCTGATAGAATTATTTCACAATAGAGTAATAAAGACAGTTTTTCTGTATTTCCACTGCTCTGGACGTGACATAGCAGGGTAAAGTGTCCAGTTTGTTTAAAGTAAAGATGGTGTGGAATGTGTGAACTGGATTCTGGTTCTGGTTCTGGTCTGTTGTCTCTGGGTTCTGGTCTCTGGTCTCTTGCTTCCGGGTTCCGGTTCTGGTTCTGGTTCTGGTCTCTTTTCTCTTGTCTCTGGGTTTGGGTTCCGGTTCTGGTCTCTGGGTCCTGGTCCTGGTCCTGGTTCTGGTCCTGGTTCTGTTACCTCTGCTCCTCTGTCTCAGGCTGATTACAGAGCTGCTGTTTCTATTTAAAGATGGCGGCCAGCGTCGGACAGATTACAGGAGCCTGCAGCAGCGAGGATGGGCTCTGTGGTCGGCTGCCGTCTACTTACCCTGCGTCCTCACCCTCTAAAGTACACACCCGGACCTTCCCGAGCCCAGATGGGCCTGTGATGTGGGACCAGTCTCATCTTACTCTAACCGCCGGGACGAAGCCTGCGCCTTCATCATGCCTGCCTGAGCATGGAGGGAAGACCAGCACGCCCAGTAATTTACCCCACTGGTTTCAGCCCAACTGGGATTGTTGTGACAGGACTGGGTGGTCCTGGACGCACCACGCAGGTTCCTGCCCTGACACCAGTGCAGCAACGTATTCTTATTCACATGGGAATATTCAGACACATATAATTACTGTCTATGTTAAAACTGTAGGATTTATAATGATTCATTTGGTGCCTAAACCAACCTTTTGTCTAACTGAAAAGCATATTAGACACCATGAAGGAAACCATGGCTCGCTTTTCCACTTTTAGCTCATGTCAGGAAACAGACATTGCAGCCCTGCTGGGTTAGCGCAGCATTCAGAATCATCTGAATAAAGATTGATGATGTTGCAAAATCTTGCTTTTTTTTTTTTTTTTTTGAAGTCCAGCTGTGGGGGTTGGTTAATGTTCCCATTATAAAGCCGAAGTGTTTGTGTCTGGCTCCTGTTTACTCCGTTCATGTAGCAAGTCTAATTTCCAACAGGCTGTTTAGTGGGGAAATGTCTGAATTCAGATTTTTTCACTTTCTTCTTGGCCTGTTTTGCGCCTTTGTCCACTATCCTATCCAATTAACTTTACCGGATAAAAGAAGCAGGTCTGAACTTTTACCCCCGTGGAATTATTTTGGGTGATTTAACAGATGAGTAAAATGAGGGCAATTCTGGCTCCCGTCTAACAGCTGACTGCTGCCGGTGACATCATACTCTGATCTGACCGCCTGCCCTGCTGCCGTGTCAACCACCCGCTGCACGCTTTGCAGGCGCTGGCGGAGGTGTGGAGAAAGAAGGTGGTCTAACGCAGGAGTTCATAAAAAACTTACGGAAGGAAACTCAGCATTCCACACAGTATTTTATTAACTTTAACTCCGTCACGTTTCTCCTGTGCAACACTCATCTTGCTTCCGCCACCGCAGAGGCAACTCTGCATCTGCATCTTCACTGCGGATGACACAGATAACCCAGACCCATCCAGGTGGAGATGCTTCCTGGTGGAGATGCTATCTGTTCATCATCACATCAGTGACTACATTCATGCATCACACAGTACTTCTCAAAGTCCCATGAGAAGAAGGTTCTGGCATCTAGAACTGTCCTCAAAACACACCTTGGCCTCGAGAACAAGAACAAAGCTCCGGCTTCTTGTGGAGGATAGAAGCGCAGAGACACTGAATATTACAACATCACACTCTGTGCCTGTAGCTCAGTTGGAAGAGCAATCACCTACCAATCAGAAGGTTGATGGTTAAACTCCCCTGACTGCATGTGCCTATCAGGGGTATGGATGTATAAGTTGAAGTGCTGTGTGAATGTGTGTGTGAATGGGTGAAAGAACATGTACTGTTAAAGCGCTTTCAGTGGTCACCTGACTAGAAAAGCTCTAACAAAGCACGGCCCATTTACGCTCTGATCTGGTCTGTCTACAAATGTTTCTCCCTTAATGTGAGCAGCAGCAATGGATTTAAAGAGGACGAGCATTACAGACCCTTCAGCCTCGGCCTGGACCCGGGTCTCTTCCTAGGTCTGGGTCTGGGTCTTAGCCAAGGGGAAAGCGTGTAAACAGCAGCTGGTTAGGAGCAGCTCTGGTGTTTACTCAGTTTGCGGTTTCTGAGCGTTTGCAAACATCTGCTCATAAGGAAACGAGTGTGACTGCATGTGTTTGGAAACAGCTGGATCTGTGTGCAGTGTCTGGGTTTCACCACCGTGGGATTTACTGAGTTAAACTCAGAAGGAAATGGGGTCCAGCAAAGCCACATCTGCACCGATTACAGTAAAAACTGCTAGCTGAGATCACCACAGGTCGACCCTCTCCACCATGAACCTGTCCACACAGAATAATATAGAAAGTACACCAAGTCCAAACCCGTACCTGATTCAACAGAAAGCTCCTGACGGGGAGTGTGCTTATGGTGCCACAAACATAATCTGTATGGAAAACCACACAAACCTTCAGGTACATCAAGGAAAATCTGCGCTGAGCTTCCTGATTGTACATTATACGTACGTGGAAAACAACAGAAACATGTAATAATTTGTTATTTATACTGTCCAGCCAGTCATAAAAAAGAGCTTTTCTCTGATGATCGCGATCTCTGCTCTTCACATGCATCCATCTTTTGTTGGGTGCCACAGGGGTCTGTTTGCAGCCCTATTCTCTTTCCATCATATCTGTGTTTTTGGTCCATGCCTACCAAAACAAAACAAATAGTTGTTTTTTTGTTGCGATCTATTCTGATTCACAGCCATTACAGGCATTGTAATGCGGCCTGGAAGAGACGTCATGGAGGCATTATTTTTTTTATGTTTTTATGCATTGTTATTATGTTCTCTTTCATTATGCTGTAAAGCACTTTGAGAATCATTTGGGTTAATGTCCTCTTAGAAATGAGTGAAGTCATCATAGGAATAAATAAAGTAGTCCTACGAATGAGTAAAGTAGCCTTATGAATGAGTGCAGTAATCCTAGGAATGAATAAAGTAGTACTAGGAATGAGTAGTAAACCTAAGAATGAATAAAGCAATCGTAGAACTGAGTAAAGTAAACATAGGAATTAGTAAATTAATCCTAAGAATGAATTGACTAGCCCTAGAACAAGTTAACTAATCATAGGAATTAGTGAAGTATTCCTCGGAATGAAAAAAGTAGTTCTAGTAATTAGTAATGTATTCCTAGGAATTAGGAAATATAGTCCTATGAATTAGTAAAGTAATCCTAGGAATGAGTGAAGTAATCCTAGGAATGAGTAAAGTAATCCCAGGAATGAGTAAAGTAATCATAGGACTGAGTAAAGTAGTCATAGGAATTGGTAAAGTAATCCTAGGAATGAGTAAAGTAATCCTAGGAATGAGTAATGTAATCCTGGGAATGAGTGAAGTAATACTAGCAATTAGTAAGGTAATCCTAGGAATGAGTGAAGTTATCCTAGGAATGAGTAATCATAGGAATGAATTAAGTAATTCTAGGAATGAGTTAAGTTGTCCTAGGAATGAGTGTGGTAATCCTAGAAATGAGTAAAGTAATACTAGGAATGAGTAAAGTAGTCATATGAATTGGTAAAGTCATGCTAGGAATGAGTAAAGTAATCCCAGGAACGAGTAAAGTAATCCTAGGAATGAGTAAAGTAATCCTAAGAATGAGTAAAGTAATCCTAGGAATGAGTAAAGTAATCCTGGGAATGAGTAATGTAATCCTAGGAATGAGTAAAGTAATCCTAGGAATGAGTAAAGTAGTCTTATGAAATGGTAAAGTTATCCTATGAATGAGTAAAGTAATCCTAAGAATGAGTAAAGTAATCCTAGGAATGAGTAAAGTAATCCTGGGAATGAGTAATGTAATCCTAGGAATGAGTAAAGTAGTCATATGAATTGGTAAAGTAATCCTATGAATGAGTAAAGTTATCCTGGGAATGAGTAATGTAATCCTAGGAATGAGTAAAGTAATACTAGGACTGAGTGAAGTAGTCTTATGAATTGATAAAGTAATCCTAGGAATGAGTAAAGTTATCCTGGGAATGAGTAATGTAGTCCTAGGAATGAGTAAAGTAATACTAGGAATGAGTAAAGTAAAACTAGGAATGAGTGAGGTAATCCTAGGAATGAGTAAAGTAATCCTAGGAATGATTAAAGTAATCCTAGGAATGAGAAAAGTAGTCCTCGGAATGAGTGAGGTAATCCTAGGAATGAGTAAAGTAATCTTAGGAATGAGTAAAGTAGTCCTGGGAATGAGTAATGTAATCCTAGGAATGAGTAAAGTAATACTAGGACTGAGTAAACTAGTCATATGAATTGGTAAAGTAATCCAAGGAATGAATAAAGTAATCCTAGGAATGAGTAAAGTAATCCTATGAATGATTAAAGTAATCCTAGGAATGAGTAAAGTAGTCCTCGGAATGAGTGAGGTAATCCTAGGAGTGAGTAAAGTAATCCTAGGAATGAGTAAAGTAGTCTTGGGAGTACTGCCTGTGCAGAGCTCTGTGAGGAGATTAAATTTCTGCCGTATCAACAGAAACCGAGTGTGTGAACGTCAGAGATTAAAAGTGATGATTCTGGTCACGATTATGGTTTTTAATACATGTGTGTGTGTAGAGGACAGAGCTGGACGCTGAATTTTCTCTCTGATAAATCAAACTCAGTGATGTAAAGGCCTGTGGTCATAGAGAGACAGTTCTACATGAAAGGCGAGGAGAGCCCAGCTGTGTTTATTTAGGTCAGCAGAAACAGCGACGTGGCATCCAGAACCAGTAAGTGTGTTAGCATCAGTCTCCAGGGTCTGTCTCTGCACCAGCCGGTTTCTCTTTCCCAGGTCTGAGCAGCAGGATTTCCACATGTGACTCGGCTTCTCATTCAGAGGATCTAGTTCAGATTTGGCTCCTTGTCGTCTCTAACACGCCTCGCATATTTCCTCCACGCCTACTCAGACATTCCACTTCTACCCTCACACTTATCCTGACTTTCAAAGGATTTTTGGCTCTATGAACCTTTATTTGATAGCTGGACAGTGAAGGGGGTCAGAGAGAGTAGGCCAGGATCAGAGCCTGCTCTGAGGAGCTGCAGACTCTGCATGAAATGTACCCTTATCCTTTCTTTTCTGCTTCTCCCTCCCTCAGTCGGCATCATGGAGGTGGAGTGTGTTCGTGAAGGCTGCCAGTCGGAGACTCTGAGGCGGATGTCTGGCTCTGTGCCTGAGGGCCGGTGCATAACAGTGGTCTTCAAAGGGTCCCGTAAGAGCCTGGATCTCCTCTGTCAGAGCGAGGAGGAGGCCAAGCACTGGGCCCGGGGCATCCGGACCCTGCAGGAGAGGGTGGACAACATGACCCACAAGGAGAAGCTTGACCAATATCCTTAAACTTCTGGCTGCGAATAAATGCTTGTTGCAGAGCCGCTAGCCTTCATGTGGATCCAAGTAGAAGTTTAGTTAGGGGCCCCCTTTAGGCGTGGCTCCGGTGTCAGTCTGGATCTGGTTCACAGAAATGCTCTGGTATTAATTTTCAAACTCAGTCTTTGCCATTGTGGTTTACTAGGCTGGTATATAAGCTGGATTCCAGAAAAGTCTGAACCACTTCATTCTGTCCACTCGCTGCTTTCCTGACCCGCTTCTGTCTCACTTGGATTCACGCTTATCTGAGTCGGGCCGACCAGAACAAAGATGATAAGATGAGCTACGACGAGGTTCAGACGCTGCTGCAGATGATCAACATTGAACTGAGCGATCAGTACGCTCGCAGCCTCTTCCAGGTAAACACACACACACACACACACACACACACACACACACACACACATATGATTGGTGGTATTTTATTATGGGTGCCAATGCCACACATACTCCTATCCATCTGCGTTGGTTCTGCAACATTAATCTTCATTTTCCATCCCTCAGCCTCACAACGGTAACATCGAACCACACGTCCCGATCAGGAGAAATCTGCTTTGATTTGATAGTTTTTATGAAAATTTCCAAAACATTGCAATTTTTTTCCCATTGGAAAGTACAGAAGAGAAGGAGGGCTGCTGAAGGAAAAAAAATAAAATTCTGGAAAAAAATCAGAATTCCGTCCATTTTTTTTGTTTTTAAAAAGGAAAATTCTTTCTTTTCTAGTCACAGACCTCTCAAAGCGCTTTAACATCACATGTCGCATTCACCCATTCATACAGCACCTATATTGGAACATACTGGGTACAAGGAACTAACATTCACACACATTCATATCCCTGATGGGTAAGACTACCTTACCTCCCGATGTGCCTACGTGATTTATTTAATGAACCATCCAGTTTTTATTGGTTCATAATGAATGTTGGTGATTTACTTAATGAAGGGGTCTCTGTACGTCAGGGTATCCATCACACTCATGACCTGTCCTGTCACGATAGCAGTTACTGTCTCCGTAACATCCAGCCATCGTCACAGCAGTTTGTCTTCATCTGTGTCCGGATTGTTGGTTTATTCTCATGCTGTTGACAAAGTGCTGTATAAATAAAGATGAGTTAAACTTCCCTCCAACAGAAATGTGATCGATCAGCTGACGGTCGCCTGGACCACGAAGAGATCGAGGTCTTCTGCAGGGAGTTGTTACGCAGACCTGAGCTGGATTCCATCTTCATCCGCTACTCTGCAAACGGCTGTGTGCTGTCCACCGTGGACCTGCGGGACTTCCTGAAGGACCAGGGCGAGGACACGTCCCTCACACACGCCCAGAGCCTCATCCTCACCTACGAGCTGAATGAGTGGGGTACGCCGCCCATCCGGCATCCTCTAACATAAACTGCTTCCTTGCAGCTTTGCAGAGCAAACTGTGACAAGCATGACCTGTTTCCTGTTCCAGCCCAGCGAAACCAGCTCATGACCCCAAATGGTTTCACCATGTACATGCTGTCAAAGGAGAACTGTGTGTTTAACCCAGAACATGCTCGGGTTTACCAGGACATGACACACCCACTGGCGCACTACTTCATCTCCTCCTCCCACAACACCTACCTCACCAAGGACCAGCTTACGGGGGACAGCAGCACAGAGCCGTACATACGGTAAGTACGTCCGCGTTCTGGCCGCTCGCAGCTGCATCACAAAACCATGTGACTCCCTACCACGCCCCTTCGGTAGGTGATTCGATTCTTTATCCATTCTCCGCCGACAACGAAAAGAAATAAACGTGGCCAGGAGACGGCCCGTGTGTCATCCGTCCACTGATCTTATTTTCTACTCAAAACAAATGATAAACAGGGAAACTAAAATGAAATAAAACATCTAATTTACGTCTGACTATCTGGGATCTGCTAGAAAGTGATGAAGCAGCCGCAGATCGCTCAGTTTCTCCTTCAGTGAAACCCAGGCAACAATACTAGTTTTACAGGAATCGATCGTTCTGCTTTACATTGGTATTTTAAGAGATTCATAACAAAGGCCGATGAAGAGATGTGCTGTAATCAGAAAACATATCTTTCACTGTGACCCGAGCACCGAGAGAAACTGAGCGACCTGCAGCTGCTTGATCTGTTTCTGGCAGATGATCATTTCTAATCGTAGATATACCATGCATAGATTTTATCTGCTTAAAGGAGTATTGCACAAGTTGTAGCTTTATTCCAGAAGTCTGCCCTCTCTGGCGACAAGTGGAAGTGACACCAATATTGTGTACAATCAATCATAGGCTGCTTCGACTTTGTTGGTCTTTGTTTACCTGCACTGCACTCAGTCCGAGCTGGAGTTAGATGCACAATAAATAAATAAAGCATAGCACAGCTAGCATACGTGTAGCTGATTGCTTATAAAGGCCATGAGCTTTTATTAGCTTGTATGCTAACGGTAGGGTTAGTGTTACATACTAAAAACGTAGTATTGCGGTATTACGTAACCTGATTTCCGTCATGGCTGGTATCCAAAGACCCTATTTCACACTGTAAACAGTCTATTTTAATATTTGCGGAAAATTTATTTAGAAAAAGACTAATGCTTTTTTAAAAATAAATGTGTAAGTTGGGCTGGGTCTGACTGATGTGCCCCCCAGTCTGAATCCAGACCGGAGTCCGGACTTTGAGGACCGCTGCACTACACCACACTGGAAAAGAACCTTTTGATGGCTCCCAGGACTTTGCTGCAGGAGCCAGAACGGCTTTATTTTTGAGCTTGTCCTTATAAAAAGTGGTAAACGAGGAAGTTGGAGCAATCTGGAAAAAGTGGAAGTCTTCTGTCTCTACGAGGAGAGGGACCTCCACGATTTACTCCCCGGCAGCATGGATCAGTACTAAAGCTGCCCACATGAACAGCATTATTATTATGGGTGGGAGAAAAAAATTGATTCATATAAATTTTTTGATTCATGATTTTTAAATAGAGAATATAGCTTTAGCCAGATTGGGTTGAAATCTCCACACGTTACAGCCATGTTTTTACGTTTGTCTCATTGGGAAATAATTCCAGTTTTTAAAAATGCAGGAAGCAGAAATTCAGTCTTTCAAAGTTTGAGATCATAAATGTCTCAGGGGCCAAATCTGTTGACAGAATCCTCATTCCACATATTGTAAATAAAGTGAGGAAACTGACTTTTTAACCCCTGGAGCTCCACTAGATCTCAGATATCCTCGTGCAACCCCAATTTTTCCATCACCTGTCTCAGGATGTGTGTAACTGTGATGGATTGCACCCCCTTCTGGTGGTCTAGGGAAGTTTTCCAGACATTCTACCTGGTTTCTATCTCGCCACAACATGTAGTGTTTATTCATAGCCTCTATCTGGTAAATTCTCCATGATGATCCATGATTGATAACACCATTTTCTATCCCATGAACACAGCTTGGCAGGTCTTTCTGAAAGATTCTCACTGAGGATTCTTCCCACAGAGCTCTGAGTCATGGCTGTCGCTGCGTTGAGTTGGACTGCTGGGATGGAGACAAAGGAGAACCGGTCATTTATCATGGACACACACTCACCTCCAAAGTGCCCTTTGTTGAAGTCATCGAGACGATCAACGAGTATGCCTTTAAGGTGAGGTCTTTCACAGAAATGACTGACTTTCATCTTCTCACATTAATTACAAACAAATGCAGCCACAGTATGACTTCAGAACTCCAGTGTTTTTATATCCGTTTGCTAGTATGTGACACTGAACACAGTGAAACATTTCACAGTGATCAGATTTGGACTATCTCCTGGTGTGGCCCAAATCGGATATGAAAAAGAACCGATTTAAAGTGGTTTAAGGTGTTACACTGGTAAGAAGACATCCGATCTGTGACACTTCAGGGCAAAAAGATTGGATATAGGCCACATTCGGTTGCAGTCTAAACGGGGCCATAAACCGTCGGGTGCACGGTACAGAAATTGACTAAAGTAGGTAGAAGAATGTGCAATTAGAAGAGGTCAAGCTCTGTAAAATGCCTCAATGCTTCAAAAAGGACCTCCGTGTTGTTATATAATGCCTCAATGTTAGCTTAGATTTGCACTCAAGTTTTCAGCTTTTACATTTAACCAGAGAAGTGTGTGATGACTGTTTAAAAGTTAGCTCCCTGATACAAAGGGATTACACCTTAAGAAGAAATAAATTTTACCATATAAATAGATTATAACTAATTATGATGAATATATTAATTACCAAACTACAAATATATCATGATTTTGTTGTGTGATGATATCTGTAACATTGTAATCCAGTAAAATAATCATCATTCTGCATTCTTTTAAAATTTAAGGTAACACAAAATTAGTTTTAAAACACTTTTAATGTTTGAGAGCAACACAAGTGAGGTCGGCTAATACCTTTGATCAGCACTGATACTTCAGAAGAATCTGGAGCATGGTTGGAAATATTACGTAGTACATCTTTAAAATATTAAAACATTTTTATGTGCGCTCTGACTGATATTTCTCTGACACTATGGAAACAAACTATGCCATGCTTTTTATATGATCGGTTTGATTTAGTTTTTTAATCCATGTAGAACTCCTAGATGTTCAGTTACAACCCTCTGCAGCCACCAGTGGTGTTCCCCAGGGCTCAGTCCTCGGCCCCTTCCTCATGATTTATTTACTTAATTCCATTTTCAGAAAATATATTTCTCTTTCACTGCTGTCCACTGAACCCACTTACATGCTTTTTGCCTTTTCTCTGTCTGAATGCTCGATAGCAGTGGAACTTGGTTTGCACTTTGATGAGCATTTTCCATACTGGAGTCAGCAAAGACTGTGGGCAGCCATATTAGCAGCTAACGCTAAGACCTTGTGCTGCCACATTAGCAGCTAACGCTATGACCATGGGTTCCCATGTTAGCAAGTAATGTTAATACCTTGGGCTCCCACATAAGCAGCTAACACTAAGACTGCAGACTCTCACATTAGCAGGCAGCTAACACTGTGGATTTGTCTCCCTGACCGTCACCCAGGCATCTCCCTACCCTCTGATCCTGTCCCTGGAGAACCACTGCTCCGTGGAGCAGCAGACCGTCATGGCCAGACACCTGCGCTCCATCCTGGGCAACAAACTGCTCCTCAAACCCCTGGATGGTCTGGACTCGCGCTGGCTGCCTTCTCCAGAGGTACGTAACCTGCAAACCTGCACAATGAGGTGCTTCTGTGGATACTGGGAACATCTGGATGCCTACCTGCAGCCTGTCTCATCACAGCATCATCGTTTGCATCTGCTTGATTAAACGAGAAATATCAGATGTTTTAACAGAGGTGTTGCCTTTTGGTGGAACGACGATGTGGCTGGAAATGTTTTATCAGACTCCTCTGCAAGGATTTTGGTCATGAATTTGATGGCTGTGTGTTGTTGTGTCTTCCACAGTAAATCTGAAACCTAAACCTAATCTAAACCTAAAAGTCAGCCAATGGCTCTGAGTGAACTGAGACAGACATCAGCAGAGGTTGCGTCTGAAGAAGTCTCTGCAGCTTTCCAGATTTCTGTGAAATAACCACACATAAAGGAAGTTTGTTGCTAGTTGTTACTGTAAATAAAACAGCGAACCAGGTCAGTCGAAATTTCAACTGCAGGAGGTCGAAGTGAGTCTATGCAGCTCTAGTATGGTGTAGGATTGGACCACAAGTTGCTTCTCTCCAGTCGGACATGAGACAAGCTTAGGTTGGTGATTAATTCGGCACATATTTTTCCCATAACTCCTATTTTTGTTCATATTTTTTATTTCCTGTCTTTTTCTTTCTCATGTTTTTTATATTCTGTTGATGCGTTTACTACCCTTTGCTGACCCTAATGGCCAAAAATGTCCCACTGACTTCCAATAAAACTACATATCATTTCTGAATAAAACCATTCATTCTTTAATGTCAGCATTTCATCAGGAAGAAGAGGGGTGGTTTATGATATTCTTACTGGATTCCACCAGATTCAACTGGTTTCCGGTCGTCTACAGAAGCAGGAAACTGGTATTTTTACCAGTGGAGTTGTGGGCCCACCAGGTGTGTGAAATGTTTAGTCAGGATATCTGGTCATGACGTCGGGTTGGGTCAGGATGTTGGGTCAGGACATCAGGTCCGAAGCGGTGAAGACGATGTCTCCTGCTACTGAAAGCTGTCGTGGTTTCTCTGTGTCACCGTTATTTTCTCTGTGTAAAACGTTGACTTCAGAATATAAAGGGGAAAATCTTGGTGAAGGGAAAGAAGATAATGGAAGAGGAACCTTCATCCAGTTCTTCTGACCTCAGCTCCTCAGACGAAGAGACCAGCCAAGCAGAAGGAAAACCCAAAAGAAGTAAAGAGGAAAAGAAGGTGGGTCCATCAGGTTTTCAGGGGTTTGGTGGGCTGGATTTTTGCTGTTGAGCTGCTGTATGATACTGAATGAAACGAGGATGAAATGACAGAAATAATGATGGGTGTGTGTGATCCCAGCCAGGTGTATCCAAGCTGAGTCCGGAGCTGTCGGATCTGGTGGTTTACACTCGCAGTGTTCCCTTTAAAAGCTTCGAACAATCGGCCAGAAGCCCATCCAGCGACATGTCGTCCTTCTCTGAGAGTGAAGCCCTCAGACAGGTTAAAGACTCAGGTACCAAATCCTTAACTGTATAGTCCACTAACGTCAGGATACCTGAGGTTCAGACAGGAGACATGGTCGGGGGCTGGCGTAACTCTCCTTGTCCCTCCAGGGATGTATTTTGTGCGACACAACAGTCACCAGCTCAGCAGGATCTACCCGTCAGGCCAGCGCCTCCAGTCCTCCAACTACAACCCTCAGGACATGTGGAACGGAGGCTGTCAGATCGGTGAGGAATTTGGCATTGCTAGGGTCGGACTCTACCACAGTCCAGGCTGTGAGGCGGGTCACACCCACCACTGGCTGAAGCTTGTTACATACTCCAGGAGAAGCGAGAAGTTTGTTCTTGATTTCGAGACTGCAAAAACGAGAAAGTTTGTTTTCATCAGGGGATTTCATACGACACGACAAGCGTTGTGCGAGACTGGGCGGGAATTACTGTGGGGGGAGGGGGGGTAATCTGTCTCTATGTGCAGTGAGCCGGTTGACCTGCTATTTTTAATTTCATTTGAAACTCGGTATGTGACAGTGCTGGATTTTGCACACGTCAGTATCCGTGTCTATATTTACTGTGTGTTGGAAACGTTTCTGTACTTTCTCACCTCCTCAATCAGCTTTTAATTAAAGCTGTTCATTCATCCTCGCATCAGTGGAAATGCGAAGTCACTACGCCCCCCTCCATGCTTTTGTTATCACCGCCCTCCTCAAATGACCGACCAGGCGAGGCATCAGTCAGTGGATCATGTCCAAGCTGGGGTAAGATCATTAAGGGTAAAGACCTACAAGTCTACCTGTGCAAGTCCACCAAGCAAGTCATGAGCTTTAACTTCTGTAAAACCGACATACAATGTGCTGCACCTACCCCTGTCAGATACAGGTACAGACACCCATAGACAACGCAAACCAAGGCCTGAAAATCCATTTTTTGGCATAAAACAAATCTCTTTCTGGCTCTCTCCTACTCTATCAGTCCCAAACCAGAATCCAACACACAAAGTTGGTTGTATTTTGGAGGGGGGGGGGGGGGGGGGGGGGGGGGGGGGGGGGGGGGGGGGGGGGGGGGGGGGGGGGGGGGGGGGGGGG
>JBBBVT010000023.1:22371990-22389999 GCA_037177035.1 Craterocephalus eyresii | reverse complement strand
AAGTAAAATTACACTTTTTAAAACGTACTTGAAAAAGTATAAGTACACAAAAAAGCTACTCAATTACAGTAGCGCGACTTGCGAGTAATGTAATTCGTTACTTTCCACCCCTGAACAATACAAATTTTGATAACACAGTCTTTGCTGTCATTATTTAGGTTAAGCTAACAGGTTGGACTGTTTTTACCCATTTATAGAGCTACATTAACAGTGTAGCCTCGATACCGTGGTATAACTGCTGCGTAGCCACGATACCACGTTTAATAAGGATACCGCAGTATAGAGGCATCCTCATGAAACTGTGGTAAACGGTATACAGAGAAACTGTGATATTTCATACCAGCCCACACCTAGGCCGACCCCCGCACAGATGGTGAAACCTTAGAAAAGGCATCACTGATAACTGTGAGACTTTCTGCTGTCATGTGTCCCGGCTGAGGACGTCTTCATCCTGATCTCAGATGGAGCAGCATCATCATCCTCATCAGAATAATCCCAGTCAGTCTCTGAGGATCAAACTGCTTTCTGCTCAGATCTTTTATATGAGAGCAGAGTGTGTGGTCTGAGCATGCTCAGAGTATTTATTCTTCTTATCAGTAGCTGTCTGGTTCTGTCTGAGACCTGCTGCCTTATTGTAAGCATGTTCATGCCGTGTGCTGTCCCTTTGTGTGATTGACAGGTGAAGCTGGGACCTGAACCTCCATTTGCTGTTGTGATAAAGTTTGTTTACAGGTTTTTTCTTTTATACTTGTTGGTTTAGAACATTAATTAAAGTGTAAGTGTTGCTGATTGTGGCTCCGTCTGGTCCAATCAGATGTTACTGAAATGTGCATTTAACTGCATCTATGGCAATGATCATGTCAATCACTGAACCTGCCGTTTGTTTTATCTGAGGCATCAAATTGTTCAATGTAGAAAAGCTGTAATCTCATAGATATGAAGTACTACAGACGCAGTACGAAGACGGTGCTATTTTAACTAAAACCTGATTAAGGGCCATTCATGCAGCCTCATGTTGGGTTTTCTACAGCAAACATAAATAAAAATATCCCCACCATCCTCGTTTCCTTTCATTCATCCATTTTCTGTACCACTTAATTCATTTCAGGGTGCATGGTGGGGAGCTGGAGCCTGTCCCAGGAATTCTCAGGTAGGTACAGCATGGACCACAGCCTGTCTGTCGAACGGCCACAAGCAGACAGACAACCATTCATTCACACACTCACTCCCTTTAGTGTCCAGTTAACCCATCATGCATGTCTTTGGACAGTGGGAGGAAGGCAGAGAACACACACACACACACACACGGAGGGGGGGCATGGAGAATCCACACAGAAAGGCGACTGTTTCAAGCCTTACCCAGGTGGAACTTGCAGCCCCGTCAGGCTCCAACTCCTCTGAGAGGCTGCCGAGCTAACCACCACACCACCGTGCAGACTGGTTTCCTTTCATTTCCTTAAACCAGTACTGATGATGAGGACGAGGAAGATGAGGAGGCGTGATCGCTGCTACCTCAGTGCGTCTGACAGGATAAAAAAAAAAGGATTCATCATCTGAATGGAAGCCAGAGTTTCTGGCTTTAAAGTTTATGGAAAACACAACTCAGAGGTAGAAGTAGATGGTTTTACT
Organism: Craterocephalus eyresii; assembly: GCA_037177035.1. Taxonomy (NCBI): domain Eukaryota; kingdom Metazoa; phylum Chordata; class Actinopteri; order Atheriniformes; family Atherinidae; genus Craterocephalus; species Craterocephalus eyresii. Next base: position 22,388,370 of record JBBBVT010000023.1, on the reverse strand, counting down.
CAGGCAGAAGTACAGATACGAAGGTTTTACTCAGGCAGAAGTACAGATACTAGTGTTTTACTCAGGCAGAAGTACAGATACTAGTGTTTTACTCAGGCAGAAGTACAGATACAGGGTTTTACTCAGGTAGAAGTATAGATACTAGGGTTTTACTCAGGCAGAAGTACAGATACGAAGGTTTTACTCAGGCAGAAGTACAGATACTAGTGTTTTACTCAGGCAGAAGTACAGATACTAGTGTTTTACTCAGGCAGAAGTACAGATACGAAGGTTTTACTCAGGCAGAAGTACAGATACGAAGGTTTTACTCAGGTAGTAGTACAGATACTAGGGTTTTACTCAGGTAGAAGTACAGATACTAGGGTTTTACTCAGGTAGAAATACATATACAAGGGTTTTACTCGGGTAGAAGTACAGTTACTAGGGTTTTTACATGGGATTTACACAGGCAGAAGTACACATTTGTAATCTGGCCATCTGAATTCAACATGAGTCTATGTCAGGGATCTGCAATCTGCGGCTCTTTGGATATTCCACAATGGCCCTTGTAATAACACAGGCTTAAAATGATAAAGAACCAACTAGCATTTTTAAATCTAGATATTTTGAAAAATGCAGGTTTTACCAGTTTTTAATTAAGTAATTGCATTGAATTTTTCACAACATATTGACTCTAAAAGTACCAGAAATATTCTTTAAGATGTATTTTTCTCATCATTAGTTTGGAAACTACAGACTTTTTAAGAGAAACAAAAACTTTTCACAAATATCTAAATTATATGAAGGAAAATCTTCTCTTTGCAAAGGTTTTTAAAATCTAAAACATAAACTAGAAAAATGAGATTATGGTTCTTAAAAAAATACAAATAAATGTGACAAATGTAACATATGCGGCTTTAAGCAAGTTTTATTTAGGTGGGCCAAGGGCAAATTGGCTCTTTGGTTAGTTAAGGTTGCAGATCCCGGGTCTACGTACAGTGGGTGTAAATAACAGATAATCTGTCATCAAATCTACGTGGTCCTGTCAGAGGGTGTGTGTTCACACCGCGGCCACTGGGCGCCGCTGCCGGCTTACTGCTCCATTACCGAATCTCTACATCAAACCTGAGATTTCATGTCTTTACTCATTTAAAAACATAAATGCAACATAAGTGCAATTCGACAGTTTTTGTATCATGTTTATTTCATAATTTAAGTAAAACATCCCGAACAGGCAGCAGCTATATCACATGATGTTTTCCAGCCAATCAAAGCCTCACAGCTCCTCCCTCGGCTGTCCAATCAGGAAGTGAGAAGAAATGAAAGTTTCCTGGTTGTTTGGCGCAGGTTAGGCTGCTGTTAGGTCCTCTGCGTCTCACCCACAGCCGCTAGTTTCCTTTCCTTCCATGGCCAGCTCATTTACCAGCGTGTCCGAGCTGGCAGCGGCCGCTCGGCGCGTGTACGGGCAGGTGTTCGGGGAGGAGCCTCAGGTGGCCGCGTGCGCTCCTGGAAGAGTCAACCTGATAGGGGAGCACACCGACTACAACCAGGGACTCGTACTTCCAATGGTAAACCACCGCAGCGCAGCGCAGGAGAGTCCAACATACGGCTCGGAAGCCAGACCAGTCTGAGACATATTAATATATTGGATAATTTTTTTAAAATATATAAATATATTATCTAGATTAAATAAATTTGTAGCTGAGGCAAAAACATCTTGTGTTTCTTTGTACTAAAACATTATTTCTAGGTGCTTCTGGTGGTTTTTTACGGTTCCCACCAGACTGAGCCAGTGAAACTCTCCTGTCTGTTAAATGAATCTGGATGTTTGAAAATAAAACGCGACACGTGAACAATGACCACAAACTTCCCCACTTCCTGTTTATTTGAAGCTGGACTCATGTGTGGACATGTGTCTCTGAGTCAGGCGCTGCCCCTGGTCACCGTGGTGGTGGGGAGCCCAACCCCTGGCCAAGATGTCACCGTGGTGACAGCAACGGAGGATGCTGATGAGCCCCGGCGAGTGGAGTTCAGCCTGCCCAGCGAAGGAGCCCCCCTGTCTCCAGGGTTACCCCGTTGGGCGAACTACGTGAAGGGTGTTATACAGCACTACAGGGGTAAACATGCTGCTCCCATCAGTGTCCATAGCAACGCTAACATTACCTGGGATCACGTGTGATGAAGTAGAGCGTGCACAGCTCCAGTTTATCAGTGTGTCGTCATCGAGACCAGGATGTTGAATTCTCCTGGTCTCCTGTTCCAGCGGCTCCTCTCCCCGGGTTCAGGGCGGTGGTGGCGAGCAGCGTCCCTCTGGGCGGAGGCCTGTCCAGCTCCGCCTCGCTGGAGGTGGCCTTCTACACCTTCCTCCAGCAGCTCAAACCAGGTCAGAGTCTGCAGATGTTCCAGCTGCAGCAGGAGGCAGGTGGTCATGTGACATGTGTGATGGAGCTGATCCTGGATAGGCCTGTGACGGTTACAAATTTCACTGTGTCATTAGTTATCCCAGAAATGATTGTGATAAGTGATAATGTTGCTCTAAGCGATAATGTTGTCATCTTCAACCATAATGATGCAGGTGCACCCGTTCAAAGATCATTCCGGTCTAAAAAGGGATTATTTTATGATTCACACCTTTCTCAAACCAAAAACTTCTCACTTTTGTTATCATAGTTATTGTTTTTGATGTTTTCAGCTTGACTGAGAACAAGATTGTTAACTTTATATTGAAAATTTCTTTTTTTTTTATTTGACCATTAGTGCCTTACGTGATGCACAGGAATGGTCATTTCATCACTTTTATAAATCTAGTGATCGTAGACTAAAATAGTCTCCGAATGGTATAGACCTCTTTGCTGTAAGAGAATGAAGGATTTGGAGAATCCTGTTGTTGAGTATAAAGACCTTGAACTAAACTAAACATGAAGTCGTGTGTTTTAGCTCAGGGAGCACCAGGCGTAGTCGGGCTGCTGGCTCATGTTTGTCCTGTTAAACATAGCGGTAGCGTGGGTTGGGACTGTAAGTGCACATTTGTTTGGACAGAAAGGTAAACATGCGGCTGATGTCCACCTTTAGTCCCTGGGCAGGTCCAAGCTGGACACATGAACAAATCAATACAACCGGAATCTTTTCCATGTTTCTTCCACAGATGATGGAGACAAAGTGTCCAAAGCGTTATCCTGCCAGCGGGCCGAGCACACCCATGCTGGCGTTCCCTGCGGCATCATGGACCAGTTTGTGTCGGTCCTGGGCTTGGAGGGACACGCTCTGCTCATCGACTGCAGGTACCATCATGCAGATCCGGCCAGGTACACGGGACTGGATGTAACCCCCAGGCATGTCCTGGTGTCTGGCTTCAGGTCTCTGGAGGCCACGCCGGTCCCGCTGACTGATCCAGCCCTGCTCATCCTCATCACCAACTCTAATGTGAGGCACTCCCTGACTGGGAGCGAGTATCCGACGAGACGGAGACAGTGCGAGGACGCCGCCTCGGTCCTGGGGAAGGACAGTCTCAGGGATGCGACCATCAAAGACTTGGAAGGTAAAAACACACGGTCATTTTTTGTGTTTTCATCTCCTCTAACCTGGAACAGGCTCCTCTTTGTTCTGCATTTTTAACATCAGGGGAAGAAGAAATCTCAGGATCAGCTATTGCAACAAGATCTGAAATCCGTAGTAGCATACTAACACATTTGAAAGCAGCATGCTATCATGTAACATAGCAGCATGTCAACCATGCTGTAGATATACGTATTAAAGGCTAGATGCTTCATGGCAGTTTTGGACGGCATCACCAGCGGCCATCTTACCACAGGCAAGCTCCAATCTGAGGAAAAGTTATTTTTCTTATCTATAGTTAAATGAAGTTTTCATTTTTGACCCCTTGTGTTCAATTCACTTTCATATTAAACATATTAAATACATTGATTTAACATAAATACATTATCCCCGTGTATTTAAATTTCCCCTGTCAGTTTATTTTCTTATGAAAGTTCATGGTTATAATTATTTATAAATATGCTGTGTCCAAACCACATGTCTGACATTTATAGAAATTCAAGCGGTTTGAAAATCGGTATAGAATTAAGCAAGCTATGGTTATTTCAAAACTACATGTCCCATTAAATCAATGTTAAATGGGGAGCGAGCTGACTGTGGTAAGATGGCTGCCCGTTGCGGACGTTTGACTCCATTAGCCAGGAGCACGGGTGAATTATCTAGCCTTTATTATGTTTATCTATGATGTCAACATGTAGCAAAGCAACGTGACAGGAGAAAGGTTTATGAGGTCTTTGTCCACTTCAGAGCTGCAGATAATTTCTCTACACAAACAAGGAGTCATGAAAGCAAAGATTCTGATTACAATGTGTCTGTCTCATCAGTGTGGGACAAAAACAGAGAAAGTGTTTCTGTAGTTACTTAAAATAAAATTTTTCACTTCATGGGCAAATTTATTCATCTAAAATAAAATTGTAAAAGTGAAACATCTTAATTAGTTTTTACACAACTTCTCTGTTCACTCATTTAAACCAAACAATGCATCTTGTGTCTTTTCCTGCTCCTGAACATGCCAGAGGCGAAGGAAAGGCTGGATGGCGTTGCCTACAGAAGAGCTCGTCACGTGGTGGAGGAGATACAGAGAACTGCCCAAGCTGCTGAAGCTCTGCAGAGAGGAGCTTACAAAGAGTTTGGGAAGCTAATGGTGGAGAGCCACAACTCTCTGAGGTACAGATGAGCATCATGCGTCACCGGTGGAGGCAGGATGTGGAGCTGTGAGGTAACCCAGCATCCTTGTGACAGAGATCTGTACGAGGTGAGCTGCCCGGAGCTGGACCAGCTGGTCTCTGCAGCCACGGAGGTGGAGGGGGTGTTTGGCAGTCGGATGACAGGTGGAGGATTCGGGGGATGTACGGTGACTTTGCTGCAGGCCCACGCCATCGACAAGACCATACTTCACATACAGGTGATCCCATGACCATCACTGGTCTCACACAGGTGGTGAAGAACACCAGAGCATGGCTCAGACTCTATGGCACGGGTATTCAACTAAAATTTAAAGGGGTCTGGTTGGTAAAAAACTATTGTACGTGAGGTCCAGAAGATTATAGCCTGTGTGTGTATATATGTGTGTGTGTATATATATATATATATATATATATATATGTAAAATTTTATATTCAATCAATATATCATTTTTATACAATTGTCTGTATAAGAAACAAAGATAAATGTGTCCCAAAAGCTACAACAATGTTTGTCATAAAGAACTGAACATATGTTAATTACAAATAGACAATTTACTCTCCCTTAAAAAGTCAAAAAGAGGTTTAAAAAAAGGGATAAATAAGAACAATAAAGTGTTTTACTTTAAAGAGATATAAAACTTGGATATCCTCTTTTACAAACCTTTTCAGTTCAGTCTCATTAAACAGACGAACCTCAACTACACATCTGAACCACTGAACTGCCTTATCTTTCCTCAAATGGAAGAACAAAAAATGCTGCAGGCTGCTATATTAAGATTTTTGTGTTGCTTTTAACTGTTTATTTTCAAAGTACTTTCAGAGTATTTTCACTCACGGCCGTCAACCTCCTGATGATTGTCCAGGTTACTTTGCTGTGTCTTTTTTCTCGCAATCGGCTTTATGTCTGTCTGTATCTTGCGTTTTAAAGTTTACCGCCACGGGTGGTCGTTGGTACGTGATAGTCATCAGGCAATTAGGCTACATCTGTCCGCCACCCCACCAGGGGCGGAGCTAGATGGGGGGCCGGGGGAGCACTGTCCCCCCTGACATCTTATTGGCCTCCCCATGTGCCCCCCTCCCCCAGGTGATTGACCCGCCCCATTTTCCCCACAGTGGTTGGCCCTATATTGTGCAATATACACCATTTAATGCTGCCTTCAAGTAGCATGGGAAAGATAAACTTCCCCAGTTTTGAAGTGGAGATTACCTGTGTGCAGGGCCGGGTCTAAGTTATTTAGTGCCCCTGGCGAGACTACCCCTTTATAACATTTTCCAGTTGAGAATCCATCATTCTCCAGGTGCTGGGATCCCCTCTGATCCCATTCTGACCGCTCCCTTCCTCCCTCACTGAGGACAGGTAGAACAGCGAATTCCAGTTCATGCCTCTTGATAAGAGTCTTAGAAAGAGGCATGATTAATGGGCTGCGCTGTTTTCTTTATGCCTCTCTAAGGTGCATATATGAATGAGTATAGGATTTGTCGACAATGCATATAAAAATTTAATTAGCTTTTTTTTTATTATTCTGCCATTTTTGCGCCCTGCCAGCAGATGGCGCCACAGGCAACCGCCTGTCTCGCCTGTCAGCAAAGCTGGCCCTGCCTGTGTGTGCCTTTGTTCTAATAAATTGAAACACTGGAGGCTATCCTCGACACACTGCAAGCTACCAACTGCTCTAAAGAGATTAAACCAATAGCAGTATTTTTTAAAAACAACACCAAGTTTAAATGACAATGTTATGCACTAAAAAGATTAAATTAAAAATATGCCATGCCACAGCATGGTGTAGGTTGTAAACTAACCATTTAACAACAACAGTAGAGAGCTTTTAACATATATTTCAGGATATTGAAATGTTATCTTATTTCAGCACTGCCTGAGCTGACAAGTCGGGTATCATAAAACAATTACAGCTTTCAAGTGGAAATTTAAACATCAGTGGGGTTTATGAGTAAATTCCACATCAGGTTTTGGTATTTTTCATAATTATGATAAGACAGGAAGGCAGCATAAGTTTTTTGTGTACGCCATGCTGGCACAGAAGAAGAAGTAGAGGCAGGGACCCGTATACCAGTTAACAGTGATGTACACACTATACACATCATTCATACATATATATGTGTATATATATATATGTATATATATATGTATAAGTACTGGTACCTGTCATTCTTAACCGTGTTAGTTGTCATTTTCAGTTGACCCCCCAAAGATATCCTTGGCCTTCCCTTTGCCCCCCTACATTAAAAATCTAGCTCCGCCACCCCCCACCCCCCTACCACAATGCTAAAGGCCATGTAACGTGAGAAAGTCAAAGTCAAAGCATGAGCTAACATGACGCGGCGTCTTGGACGCTGGAGCTAACATGACGCGGCGTCTTGGACGCTGGCGCTAACATGACGCGGCGTCTTGGACGCTGGAGCTAACATGACGCGGCGTCTGAGACCACTAGAGCTAACATGACGCGGCGTCTGAGACCACTGGAGCTAACATGAGGCGGCGTCTGAGACCGCTGGAGCTAACATGAGGCGGCGTCTGAGACCACTAGAGCTAAGATGACGCGGCGTCTGAGACCACTGGAGCTAACACGACGTGGCGTCTGAGACCGCTGGAGCTAACATGAGGCGGCGTCTGAGACCACTGGAGATAACATGACGCGGCGTCTGAGACCGCTGGAGCTAAGATGTCTTGGATGCTAGAGCTAACATGACGCGGCGTCTGAGACCGCTGGAGCTAAGATGACGCGGCGTCTGAGACCGCTGGAGCTAAGATGACGCGGCGTCTGAGAACGCTGCAGCTAACATGACGCGGCGTCTTGTACGCTGGAACCTCCTGGAGGCCATGCACACATTGCTGAGCCTCATTCTGATGGTTGGGTCAGCCTGTGTTCTGATTTTCCACTTTTATCTGAGCATGATTCTGAATTGAGACCTCCGTGGGTCCATGGTTTAACTTTCCATTCATCATTCTCATGTTATTTTTTTATCAGCACATTTCACAATGTAATGAACAAAGATTTTCAACCGGAATGTTTCATTAATCAACATCTCACATGTGTTTAAGTGTTCCCCTTAAATTCAGTTGAGCTCTATATGTATAGTGCTAATTTACGACAATGTCATCTCCGGGGTTCATAGACAATCGGTTTGAGACAATCATTGTCATACATTGATTCTTATAATCTAATAATCAATATAAGGAAACCACAAGGTTGGGGTGGGTGGGAAAGAGAGACCAACAGACTTCCCAATGTGAGAGATTAAGAGGAAGATGAAGAGAAAAAATTATATTGAGATATATATTGTATATCGTGATGAAGGATGAGAAATTTGGCTCATATCTTCCAGCCCTATGAGTTTCCCCCCGACACTTTGCTGTTGTGTGCAAGAGAGGCCCGATCGTAACACGCGCTGCGTGTAAACATCTCATCATGTAAACATGACCTTGCTCTAGAAGCGAGGGTCCGGATTGGAGATAGCGCTACGTTTACATCAGCCCGCTTCACGTTCGGATGTGATTATCAGCAGTGATGAAGACTTTGGCCTCTTCGTTTGGCTGCTGGTTGATGAATCCTGTCGTGTCTCTAGAAATAAGAAAGAAACCTGTCTGGGTCATCTTACAGCATGCGGCCGTGACTCCTCCAACCCGCTAGGCTGTTGCTCTGCAGGTGTCCTCGTGTCTCTGCTCCGGACTTATACTGATTTATGGAATTTAATTTTCCTCATGTTTCCTGTTACCTTCTCGGGAAGTCTTTGTTGTCATGATCCTGTCGATTGGGATATCTGGAGGTGATAAAATGCACCTGCTGCTGTTCTGTCACTTTAAGGGGGGTCATTTCCAACAAATGTCTCGGCCCCCCTGTGTCTTGCTGGGACAGCTCCAGTGATCAGTGAATAAAGGAGACAGAGCCAGAATTGTCCTGATATTAGCATGCCGCTCCATCTCTCCGGACCTTTCTGGCTGCTGCTGGCTGAATCTTACTGGAGATGTTGGGAATATGACCCTGTAGATAAATGGGAGTTTCTTTATAACGGCCTGTTTTCCAACAGAAGCCTTTTCAGGTTCAGTGTGTCTCTAAATCCTCGGCTTTTGACTCAGGCCTGGCAGTTTTTTCACATCCCTCCAAACTTGGCCGTCTCCGGGCGACTGCTGTGGCTTGCCGACTGTGAAAAGAACTGAGTCCGTCTGTGGAACAAAAGAAACACGTGAAAGTTTCCAGCATTCCTGAACGAAGCAGGAGGATCCTTGAGGCTTTGCCGGGTCAGCAGAGCCGAAGCGCCGCTGCAGCATGCTGAATCTCAACGGGAGCTCTCTCCAGGACCCCGTCTCCCTGAACGTTGGCGGGGAAGTTTATACGACCACCCTGGACACCCTGACCCGCTGCCGCGACTCCATGCTGGGCGCGATGTTCACCGGACAGATGGCGGTCCTCAGGGACAGCAGAGGACACGTCTTCATTGACAGAGACGGTAAAGTCTTCAGGTATGTCCTGAACTACCTGCGCTCCAGTTCTTTGGACCTGCCAGACGGCTTCTCGGAGCTGTCCCTGCTGCGCAGAGAGGCCGATTTCTTCCAGATACGCCCTCTGCTGGAGGAGCTCCGCCGCTACGAGGCGTCAGCGGCCCTCAGCCTGAGAGGAGGGCCCCAAGGAGCCATGATCATTGTTAACTTGGACTCCAAGGTATGTGTAGGGGAACTCTGGACGCTGCGGATGGTCCTGTGGGGGAAACAGACCTTAGAGATGAGCTTTTAACTCAAACATGATTGGTTCAGGAGAAAGTTTGATGTGATCAAACCCTTGTGGGTCGTTTTGATTTACCATCCTTTCAGGTTGTTAGTGGACAAATGCTTATACAAAGGCTAATGCCTGTCTGATCACAATTTTAGTTATTTTCCAGATGACACAGATTTTAAAAATCCTCAACATTATTGACAACGTTGATTGTCATCACCCTTAAACATCTATAAAAACTTTAGAGATGAGTATTTTATACACTTTTTTAAAAAAGAAATGGTGACATGCTGTAATAAAATCGGCATTTAAAGGGTTACAATAATTAGAATTAATAACATATTTGGTCATTTTTATGGGGACTGAAGTTGATAGAAACGTTTAAAAACTGTATTTCATAGTTTTATAGTAGGTTCTGGTTGAGGACTTTTAGGGTATTTGATTTGTTCTTTTGATCTTCAAGATTAATTTAAATTTAAAAATACTTAAAGAGAAACAGTATTACAGAAAAAGGGTCCTTTAAGACCCATTTATGCTCCCTGACTGCTGTGAATGGCGACATCTGTAACAAACGTTGTAATGCGTCGTCCTCGGCTCCCATGCGTCTTTTATATTGCCATGGGTGACCTCCACCAGTGGGCAGTGCTGAGTTCATTCCTATGTGCAATATGAACTCAGCACAGACGTTGGAGCACAACTAGGCTTCTCTGCTTATCAATGCTGACAATTCAGTTCAGCTATATTTGCATAACGCTCAGGGCCTGCCATCCCGTGGCAAGGAAAACTCCCTTTTAACAGGAAAGAAAAACCTCCACCAGAACCAGGACCGGCTCGGATCCTGGGTCGCCTGGGTTGGGTCAGCTTTCAGAACCGCGGCTGCGGCATTTTGAATCGTCTTTTCAGGGCAGCTCTGGGACAGAACATCAGTAAAGACTTACAGGAGTCTAGTCTGGAAGTGAAACATTGGACTCAGTCTAAGATTTCCACCAGACTGATTCTTCCTTTGTTCTTTTTTACCTTAAAGACCAGTTAGCTGCTGGTGGTTTGGTCCGTTTTCCTGGCCGGGTTGAGGATCCTGGCTGTTTGCTTCTGTTTGGTCGGCGTGCTCTCCATACGCTGACCCCGGCTCCAGTAGCTCGTCACTGGGGACTGATGGCTGCTTATCAACAGACTGGCTTTAGATCTGAGCTGCATATCTGAGTCCTCCACCACATACGGCAGTGTAAAAACGGGACGTAAAGGCTTGGATTTTAAACTTGCCTTTAGCTGATTGAGTCCTCCAGCATAAAGAGCTTCTGGGGTTAAGTAGTGTTCAGTCTTTTTACCAAAATAGTGATTAGATAAACCCTGAGAACCAAACCTAGTAGTCACCTAGAGACAGTATATATTTATAGTGACATGGAGAGAGTTTCTGAACAGAATTATTCTTGTAAGCACATTTAAAACCTCACAAACGGTCAGGCTGTTTATCTGTATACAGAAGAAATGCAGAAGTTGTGTTTATGCCCCCATGTGTAGAGTGTGACCTCCAGCAGGACCAGTTCTGTGTGTGTGTACAGTACACTGTGCAGTGTGTTGTCAGCGTATTCTTCCCTCTCATTCTAGGTCAGAGTTCTTCATTTTAACTTGCGCCACGGCCCCGAAAACTATGAGCTCTGCACATGCCCAGTTCGAGCCTTCACGGTCGACCTTTTCTGTACATGGGGGGCTTTCCTCGCTCTGCTGTGTGAGCGCTTCTCCTACAGGACATCCCAGGGTCTCACCAGGCCCCATCCCTGCAACCAGAGGCAGAACTGGCTGAAACTGGAGTGGGTGCCGAGGCCCGATGAGCTTCCGCAGGACCAGTACGACAAGCAGCGCTACCGGGGGCTCGCCGTCGCCAGCTCTGAGCTCAACCAGCCAGGCGACATCATGAACAATCATCCGAGCCCCCATGACATCGGGGACCTGCAGGCCTTCATGGAGGAGCTGCTGAAGGTGTCTCTGGCTGAAGGATTCAGGGTTGATCTGGTCTCTCCTGATCCCGCAGAAATTCTTAACTGCACCTCCCTTCGGCTGGTTAAGTTCTGACTCCTGGACCAAACCGATGAATCGCCAAAGGTTCCCTAGATACCGCCTGTTTCTTAGAGACCGCTTGTTCCTTAGATACCGCCTGTTCCTTAGATACTGCCTGTTCCTTAGATACTGCCTGTTCCTTAGATACCGCCTGTTCTTTAGATACTGCCTGTTCCCTAAACACAGCCTCATTTCTGGATACAGTTAACCTCGATTTAAACTATCTAATGAAGTGTTTTATGGGCTGAGTTGAGGGTTAAAGCCAGATTATGACAGGAGGCTGTCAGCTACTCTTCTGTCATCAGCTCTTCCTCCTCCATCGTCTTCTCTTCCTCTCTCAGCGCCTCCATCGGTTCTGATGGTTGGAGGATGCGTGGTGGAATTGTGTTGATGGGAAATGTAGTGATAGCAATCAAAGATGAATAACTGGAATCTTCCGTCGTCCACTGAACTGGTGTCATTTATGCCCACCAACATGCAGGCTAAGGGGCGTCGGCGTTTTGGGGGATGTTCATTTACAGCTCTTTCTCCACAACTGTTGAAACATGGAAATGTCAGTAAAGACAGAATTCGTTGGTATGCTTTCCAGGTAAACTGGTTTGAGCCGCTTCTGAAGCTCGGAGATATCAGTCTGAGCACGGAGGTGTTTCTCAGCGATGCCGTCGCTCTGATTTTAGCTGTTTTACTGGAGTAAGCTTCAGTTCTCATTTCCTCTCACACACAGGAAGCCGGTGTTGGCGGTATATTTAGCTGTGTGGCTCAAACAGAGATGACCTTCCTCGTGTGTTTTAGTCACCGTGGAAACAACCAGCTGATGGTGGGACTGATGCCCAAAAAGTTTGGCTAAACCATTTAAGCTGTTATGTTAAGCTGCATGTAGCATTGCTGTAATTCCAGCATGCAAATAATCCTATTTTCTCCAAAACTCTTTATTTAAACTGCACCCAAACAACCTCATTAACCCTTTAATAACTAAATCTATGGGAAAATAGTTTTCATGATAGGTTTCATTTCCTCTGGACAATAAAAATCAGTGATTTAAATTGAATGGTTGAACGATACATAATATTGTAACATAGTGAACACGTAGTTCTGAAATTATTTCCACAGAGAAGGACCAGGCAGTTCCTGAGTGGAATAAAATTGGATTATGATCCTATTAAACGTGCTTTTCTTCTGCATGTGTGAAGGTACCTTTCTGCTTCCTACTCCTGTTGTTTTTGGGGGGAGTCCAGTGCGTGAAGGCATTTAGATAGTGGTACGTTTTCTCTCTGTTCTTTTAAAACTAAAAATGACGTCATTATTTGAGAGAGCTGGGTGTTTTTGCCTCTGACTAATGTAGAGATGGAGAAATGAGAAAAGATTAGCGGCAGAAAAGATGTGGTCAGACTCCTTCTCTCAACTTCCTCCCCGGATGGTGAGTTCTGTGACGAAAACAGCGCAGTTGGATTTTCACAGAAATAATCATGAGCGACCTCTGAGTTATTTTGGGTCAGTTCACAGTATTTTAGTAACCGGATGCTTTTTTCTTGTCCACAGGAGCGATATGGTGGGACTCCGACTTTCTACGTCACAACTCCTTCAGCTGGAGCTCAGGTTCTTCCTGCATCCTGACCTCCGTCTCTGCTGGATGAGCAGAAACATTCCTCTTTGCTGTCTTAATCCTCTGATTTAAAAAAAAAATGTTTTTAATGAAAAATGAACCGTTTTACTCACTGAAAATCATTCCATTAACACGAAAACTGCAAACACCCTGAGAGATTTTATAGAAGTAATTCTTCCACATGGGTGTGGTGATTTATCGAGCCTATCTGGACGTCTTCACCTCCATCGGTGGACAAATCAGCTGCTATTACATTTAATGTTGTAGAAAGACACAAACTACATTCTTTCATACTTCAGATTAATAAACCATGTTTCCAAATGATATTTTTTTCCTTCTGTATGTTTGACAAAAATACCTGACTTGCATGATAAATTTAATATATCCTGTAGCTGTCTAAATGTTGGGCTTTAAAACTGTCAGAATTTCCAAAAATAAGACAGATAAGTAAGTAAGTAAGTAAGTAAGTAAGTAAAGTTTATTTCTATAGCGCCTTTCACAGACAAGGGAACATCACAAGGTGCTTCACACAAAAGTAAAAGACATTAAAATACAATAAAATAATAAAATAAAATAGAATAAAATCTAAAAGACTAACATAAACCCAATGAAAAACCAACGTGATAGTCATAAAACATAGATAAAGTGGTTTTTGGCGGATATGGTTCACTGCTCAGACAAAACACCTACATGCAAATCTGCTTTTCTTGCTGCTATAATACCACATTCAGATTCTTTATATGACATGAGGAATAACTTTTTTTATGATTTAAGGTTTTCAAAAATGAACACATTAATCTTTTAATTAATAAATTAATTTTGACAGCCATGATACAAGTCACATATTTATTTGATAGATGTAGGCTATACATTTATCTATACAGTTATCTGGCGACCCCCTTTTAGTGGTTTGACAATCACTGACCTTCTTCATCCAGGCAAAGTGTGAGGAGCTCACCTGCCCCCAAACTCCACATTTTATTAATCTCACAATAAGCCAACAGGGCCCAGAACATCTGTCAAAAGAAATAATCAATCGCAACTTTATTTATAACAGGGATTCTCAACCTTTTAGAATTTTTCCAATAAAAAGTTGGTTCCATTCTTATCTAGACACGGTATCAGTTTAATTTGTAATCAATAATTAAACCAAATCCAGTTTAACAGCTAAAACCTCATCAAGTACATGACATGATACTTTTATTAATCACGTGTGTGAACCTGCACAAACGACCAGCAAGCTAACATTTCATGGGATAAAATCAGGCTGCTAAGAGATCAAGTCAGGATTTTTAACACAAAATCTACTAATTATGAGAAGTGAATGGAAATTTGACCAAAAAGATGAAGCAGTGAGAAAATTGATACATTCAAAAGAATAAAATGTTTAAATTAAACTAAAGATTAGAAGCTTACTTAGATTGAAAACTATTTATAAATGAGAACTAAATTAATAAAGTTGTCATAGAATTGTTGAAAATTTAGTGGCTTGACAGATTGTTTTCTACATCTGTTGCTTATTTTCTTTTTGTTCCTTTAAAAATCCTTCAAACTTTCCAACGAGTGTTTCAGTGGTGGATAATGGATCACTTTATACCATGATACGGTTCAGGTTTTGACTTTCAAATATACTTTTAAATATTCAAATATACTAGTTTTCCTGCTGCAGCACACCTGATTCAGATCAGTTGGTAATTAGTTGATTAGTGCAGCCCTTGACATAAGGCTCTGCACAAGTCTGCTCATAAAGTCAGGGGCTGCAGTAAGGAACACTAATGAGTTTCATAGTTTTACAATAAAATGTATAGTTCTACTGCAATAAGAAAAAAAGAGAAAAAGCAAAAAACAAAAACATTTTAACATCCCCCATTTGTAGTTGTGGTATTATTAAGTCATTGTGAAGTAGATGGAGTAATAAATTAATCATGTTTCCAATGACATCCTCTGAAACAGGCTAGTAATGTGGAAACCGGCTGTGAATGCTGGAGTTTACGGGCTGCACGTGAACGCACCATCAGGGAGGAGTTAAAACTGAAGTTTAGCTTAGCAGGAAACAGTGAAGCAACGACTCAGCGGCGGAGAAGAAAACCCCGGACCCGGGTTAGACCCCACATTTCTGGGACACGTAGGCTGGGATTTTGGTTGTGGGGCACCTGGTCTCCTTCTTTCTGGGCTTTCATGAGGAAAGAGCTTCTTATCGACTGAAAACCGGGAAGTGGCCGAAGGTGGGAGCGTTTCCAGCGGCGGAGAGCGTCGCCATCGGCTGAGGAGCAGCCGTTGAGAATCAGGTGGGTTGGGAGGAGGGCCCGCACGTTTCCACGGGGCTGCTGCCCACAGGTGTTTGCTTTGGACCTGTTTAGCAAACAGTCCGAGCACCTGGTTTCACCACAGCCACCTGTTTTTCTACTAATAAGCTGAATGACTCCAGGTGGAGCTAGCTCAGGTTGTCTGCTCACCCAGTGGCTAGCTGGCTAATTTTTAACCAAGTATATATCCAAACAGAGCCACGGCTCTCCTCTAACACCGGACTCAGGTAAAGTTATCTACCTGAGCCACGGCTCTCCTCTAACACCGGACTCAGGTAGAGCCAGCCAAAGCAGAGAAAGTGGTTTAGAGGAGAAACACCAGGTATGGTGATTCCAGGTATATGGTGCAGCCAGGTGTACGGTAGTTCCAGATGTACAAAAGTTTCAGGTGAACGGTAGTTCAAGGTTTACCATGGTTCCCGGTGAATGCTAGTTCCCGGTCTACGGTGGTTCCAGGTGTATGGTGGTTCCAGGTGTATGGTGGTTCCAGGTTTTCGGTGGTTCCAGGTGTACGGTGGTTCCAGGTGTATGGTGGTTCCAGGTGTACGGTGGTTCCAGGTGTATGGTGGTTCCAGGTCTACGGTGGTTCCAGGTGTATGGTGGTTTCAGGTATGATAGTTCCAGGTGTACGGTGGTTCCAGGTGTATGGTGGTTCCAGGTCTACGGTGGTTCCAGGTGTATGGTGGTTCCAGGTGTACGGTGGTTCCAGGTCTACGGTGGTTCCAGGTCTACGGTGGTTCCAGGTGTACGGTGGTTCCAGGTCTACGGTGGTTCCAGGTGTACGGTGGTTCCAGGTGTATGGTGGTTCCAGGTGTACCAAACTTTTTTCTCGAGGGGCTCTGAAGTGTTGTGATTGGTCGGACGTGAGCTGGGCGTAGATAAGATGTGAAAGCACAAAGAGCAAATAGGAAAAAGGCATGTAACTTGGCACAACAGTTCAGTGAACGTTGTTTAATGGTGCCACT
>JBBBVT010000023.1:22357921-22371890 GCA_037177035.1 Craterocephalus eyresii | reverse complement strand
CTGCTGGAGTCATCTGAAAACTCGCTAAATATAGCAACGACGTAGCTAAGCTAGCTAGACTGCTAGCTGCTGCTGTATGGTGTGTGGACTCGCTTGTTGTCGTTTAGGGAAAACATGTGTGATCATAACAGATGCAGCAGCAGAGCTCCTATTTTGAATGTTTAATATCTTGACGATCAAGCTCATTTAATTGTGGCCACCAAAATCGTGATCACGATCAATATTCGATTAATTGTGCAGCCCTAGTTTTAATATATATATTTTACTTAGAATATTAATTAATTTTGTTATACTAGTTATTTTTAGAATATTATCTTCATTAGTTTTCTGGAAATATTTATGACTTTCATATTCATATTGCAGATAATATCTTCTGTGTTCTGCTGACATTAACTTTATTAATCCTGGAGGCCAGGTCGGAGTGTGTGGGGGGCCGGTATTGTCCCCTGGACCGTTTGTTTGACCGTCATATCCTCGTCCAGAAGGACTGGGGAATTCAGATTGTGTTGCTGCTGATACGGCTGCCTTGTTTCCTGGATCAAAGCTTAGACGGACGTGTTGATCTGCAGCTTTTCATTGTCACTCTTTCATCTTCTGTGTAGCTTATTGAGGTTATTTTAGTTTCTTTTGTTTCATATTTGTGTGGATTTTCTGCTGTTCAACTTTGTCAAACCGTTAAGAATAAAGTTTTATACTGCAGAAGACATGTTAGCCAGACAGCAGAGACATTTTTCATCCATCCTTAGGTGTGTGAAGAAGCTTTAGACCCCCAGCAGGTGTTGTGGTGGTAACCTGTCTCTCCCCCTCTCCCCCCTAGCAGACCGTGGAGCATGGCTTCCCCCACCAGCCCAGCGCCCTGGGCTACAGCCCGTCCCTGCAGCTGCTGGCCATCGGCACCCGCTCCGGAGCCATCAAGCTGTATCCTTGCCTCCTGTAGCTCAGAGTCCTGCAGGTAGAAGCTGAGCTACACCCTGCTCTGGTTTCCCACGCTGCTGCTGTCAGACACTGCAGCCTTTCACCCAGCCCAGCCCGGTGACAGTGTGGTGGAACCAGTCTG
Source organism: Craterocephalus eyresii (assembly GCA_037177035.1). NCBI lineage: Eukaryota > Metazoa > Chordata > Actinopteri > Atheriniformes > Atherinidae > Craterocephalus > Craterocephalus eyresii. The sequence continues at coordinate 22,370,833 of JBBBVT010000023.1, read as the reverse complement.
TACGCTTTAGATACCAGCGGTGCCGTCTTTCCTTAGGCTAATCCTGCAGCACAAAGCCGCAGATTGTTCCATACGTGGCAGCAGGAGAGCTGCGATGAAGGAAAATTTGTCCCTGAATGAGCTCCTCAGGACAAAGCTGGCTCTAACACACTTCTTGGATTACCTGATGCTTTACTTCTGGTGCATTCAACTGCTTTACTGGTGTTCTGTCTGATGGGCAGACTGGTGATGATGTCACTCTGGGGCCTGAACAGGACCCCAGGATTTAACCCTCGTATCATATTTCATGTTTTAATTCATGAATATTTGGTTTCTGGGGACTGATTTTGAAAAATAAAATCCCACAAAAAACTCATCGTTGACCATCTATGTGTAACATTGTTATTGTGGATTTTGTCCCATAATACCCCGACACGGTGTTAAAGTAGTGATCTAACACCAAAAACAACAGCAACATCTTTAAATTAAATCCCAGCAAACCAAAATCTGTAATATGGAAAATAACTTCATGTGATCAGACTGGAATTTAAAGACTGAAAATGAAAAATGCATGTTTGGTCGTTTTTATTGGAATAATCTTCATTGAACAATATAGAAATTATGTGCTTTCCTCTCGATTAGTTTCTTTTACAATTTTTTCATGCACTGATTTGATTTAAATTTCCGTTTTTGTGATTGTTCAATGTTGCCATTTTTGTTGAAGTAAAAATGACCAAAACTACCAAAGAACAGACCATCCATTCTGCTGCTGTAATGCCCGACAAGACAAGTAAAAAATGTGCAATTAATGTTTTTAGTGGTAAATGAAATGAACCATACTGGTTAAACTGGTATCCTGTTAGTCCAACGATCAGGCCTGATTGGTCCTTAACCTGCGGTCAGGTACGGAGCTCCAGGTGTGGAGTTCATGGGTCTACATGATGAGAACGCTGCTGTCACTCAGGTGCACTTCATGCCTCACCAGGTACAGGAGCACCCACCCAGTCTGCACCAGTCTAACAGCCTGGTCTAATGGTTTCTGACCAGTAACTGTGGTTCCCCTCCAGGCCGAGCTGATCACCCTGCTGGACGACAACAGCCTCCACATGTGGACTTTAAAAGGCCACAACGGTCTGTCTGAGCTGCTGGAGATCGGACGCTTCACCCTGACTGGACCGCCCGGGTAAATCCATCATTTCACTGCTTTACCTCACCCAGACCCAGTCGGTCTGCAGGACCTGGTCCCAGTTCTTCCTCTGGTCCTCAACCTGCATCCATACGTTCACAACCGATTTAACGGGTTGCTGGTTGTGTTCCTCAGAGCTCCGCCCCATGTTACCAGGGTGACAGCCGTGCTGGCCCACTCCTCTGGAGAGCTGCTGCTGCTGGGGACCGAAGGAGGACACGTCTTTATCGTGGAAGTCCCGGGATTCAGAGAGCTGGAGGAGAGGAACATCAGCCTGGACCAGGTCTCCAGCAGGTGGGCTGCTCCCCAAGTTACTCTGCTGTGATTGGTGCAAGGGAGAAAGACAATCTGCTCTGTGATTGGTGCGTTTAAACACGGATGACTTTACCAAACACAGACTGAGGTCCTTCTGAACCTTCTGGATCCACCATGGAGGACTGAGATTTAGTTGATGATGAAAGTTTTCTCATCAGCTGGTCAGTGACGGGGTCTCTGATAAGAAGACTTTAGATCCTCTGGTTGTCATGATTCTGAAATCATGACATACTAGTTGGAGTCTGATGGCAGATGAAGCATAGCTGCAGATCAGGGGGTATCAGCTGGCTGTGTTATCCCAAGCTAAGCTGGTTTACTGGTCTAGCTGGCTGTTAACCTTCTTCATTGATGATCAGCTGTGATGTGGACGTCTCTGCTGTCCTCTCTGATTTGTCCTCCAGCGTACCGGACGACTACATCGGTCGCAGGAACCTGGAGCACGTGGAGGCCCTACAGGAGAACCCGGTGAATTGTAACCAGGTGGTCATCGGCTACGGACGAGGTCTCATGGTCATCTGGGACCTGGAGCAGCAGTGTGCCATCCATCACATCCCTGCCACACAGGTAGCTGTTAGATCGCCCGGGTTCAGGCCCGAGGGGCCGATTCCTGCAGCCAGATCAGCTAATGTGTGTTTCTGTTTCCCGTGAACCGAAGCAACTGGAGAGCATGTGGTGGACGGAGGACGGCAGCTCCATTCTGAGCTCTCACAGCGATGGAAGCTACTGCCGATGGATGGTGGGAGGAGAGGACGTAAACGAAGAGGAGGAGAAATCTGTCATTCCTTATGGTGAGGAGGAAGAACAGGATTCGCAGGTGAAACCGGTTTTCAAACGGCTCATGATGCTTTTCTTCCCCTGCTGCAGGACATTTCCCCTGCAAGGCCATCTCTAAGATAGTCCAGCTCTCTTCTGCAGAGGGGTGAGTTCTCCTCTGCCGCCTCCAGCTCTGCTCACCCACCTGGAGACCAACTCAACCTGTCTGTGTTTGCCAGGCCCCACTTCCTGCTGTTCAGCGGCGGCATGCCCCGGGCCAGCTACGGGGACCGGCACTGCATCTCAGTGATCCGCGGTAAAACCCACGTGGCTCTGGACTTCACCTCCAGGATCATCGACTTCTTCGTGGTCAGAGACGGAGCGCGGTGTACAGGCAGGCCACACCCCCAGCATCCCGCATGATGCCGATGGAGGAGGGCCTGAGGGGTCCTCCGGTCCTCTGGCATGACTGCATGCAGCGTTCTCAGACCCGAGAGGCTCTCGGCTGATGTGTGTCCTGTCCTTCGGCAGGAGAACCCAGTGCTCTGGTGGTCCTGGTGGAGGAGGAGCTGGTGGTCATCGACCTGCAGTCGGAAGGCTGGCCGGTCATCCAGACTCCTTACCTGGTCCCGCTGCACAGTTCAGCCATCACCTGCTCCCACCACGTGTCGGCCATCCCGCTCAAGCTGTGGGAGAGGATTGTTGCTGCTGGAGCCCTGCAGAATACACACTACTCTAAAAAGGTACGCGTGGTTTCATCTTTCACTAAATACATCCCAGAGGGAGGCTGTGATGACTGGAGGATACTGGATAAACTGGTTCTGAACCTGTTCCCTGCAGGAACCCGCTTCCTGTCCATCCACCAGTCAGAGCTTAGACTGAAGGTAGCGTCTAGGTTTACAAAATTCCCAGGAGTTTTTAAAGTTGGAAATTTCCATGGGAATTAACCAGGAATTTACTTAATTAAAGGTTAAAGAGGGGATTTAAATGTAGTGAGTAAAACAAATCGCAGCAGAATCAAAACAAGAAAATTTAATGCAGCAGCCTGGGATGTCTCTGCTACTCAATCTCATTTTAAAATCTCAACATTTTTAAGGTTTTATTTTGCATGGATGTCAACTCATGACTACAAACCCTGATATTCATGTTATGATTCAAAATGTTGAAATTATCCAAAAATTCCAGTTATAACCACAAATTCCCATAATTCCACTTTTTGCATATTCCTAAAATTCCCCAGCTTAACTTCCCTTGGAAAGTTTCTGTAAGTCCTGGACTCTATCCGTGAAGCATGTTTCCATGGTGACTGGGATAAAAAGACTTCAGCTTCTACGGGCCAGGCTATATTAAAAAACCAAAAAGACAAAAAAAATGTCTTGTTTGTCGCGGCCTTATTCAAAAACTTCAATTTCCTTTGTGTCTCTGCCAGCCGTGGCCAATAACAGGAGGTCAGAACCTGGCCCCGGATCCTCCGCAGAGAGACCTGCTGCTCACCGGGTCGGTACCGCTGCACCTCCTCCACATCTGCCTCGCTGCAGACCGCTTGAACTCTGCTGTGTCCACGCAGGCATGAGGACGGGACGGTGCGCTTCTGGGATGCCTCGGGGGTCTGCCTCGCCCCCATGTACAAGCTGAGCACGGCTGCAGTTTTCCACACAGACGCCGACCCCAACGACAACATGAACCAGAGCACGGAGGGGGAGTGGCCGCCCTTCAGAAAGGTTTGTCTGGAGCTTCACCAGCTGGAGACCCTTCCTGGTTTTAACATCAAGACTGATTGAATTGCTATAATATATTTTATTTATCAGATTTTCTATCAGGGAACCAAAAGCCAAAAGTATCCCGTTGTCTTCTAATTAAAGTTGCATGTTTTAATCTCCCAGTCATTCCAGTTTACACTTTAGACGCACCGATCCAGTTTTCCCATCCGATACCTGGGCTGAGTGAATCAGCCGATACCGATCCGATACTACTGCTGAATGAATGAACCGTGTGTGTTGCCATGTGATTGAAGGCATCAGGTTGGACATAAACATTTAATCTTATTTTATAAAAAAAAGGTAACAAATTAACAGATATAAATCTGCCTAATATTATTTATTAACCAAAAACAATGTGTACATTAGCAGCAAAAGCAAATGAACAACACTTCAATTTAAAGTGCACTGCAAACACTTAATTTAAAATGCAACATGATATAGCAGCTTCCTGAAACCCAACAGACAATGACTTCACTGATTTGTTAAAAAAATCACATTGCAAACTGAACTGAAGTGACTAGATCACTGGAACGGCATTGCTGTGTATATTATTAATATTTTAAAAAAGGAAAAAAAAAAGAATTGACTATTTGAATGCTGGATCGGCCTCATTAATCCCATATCTGATGGCTAATTAGGCCAAATCTCATCCAATATCCAATTCATGTTTAGACCGTCTAGTTTAGACCCTTTCATTCATTTATGTCATCATTTCACCTGATGTTTGACATTTCTGCTAGATACAACCTGATTCAACTGGCTTCCCATCCAAGGCAGATGCAGGAAATGTTGGTAATTTACCAGTATTATGATGGACCACTGGGGGGGTTACCAGGGGGCGCTGAGAGTGAAATCATTTCTGATTATTAAAATTCTGATGAGCAAATAATTTCACAGATGCACAAATGTTTGATGAATTTATAGTTAGTTTTTTTGTCACCTGAAGGTGCAGGGGTTACTAGAGGGCGCAGGGTAGAGCTGAACAGTTTGTTTCTACAAATTCTTTTTTTTTTTTTTTTTTTACATGTTACAAGGATCCAGGTTTCACATCTGCAGCAGTTTTTTGGCGGTTTTAATAATCCACCAAAGCTGGTCTATAAACAAGATGAACACTCTGACAGCGATGATGGGAGCTTCAGCCCGTTCAGCTGCATCTCTGTGATGAAGTCCTTAGCATCTTCACCTTCCTGCAGAACGTTTAAAAAGTAGAATTTAAATGATTAAGTCTCGCATTTTTGGTCAGAACAATCACAATTTGACTTTTTTCCATATTATTCAGGCCTAGCACAGGGGTTACCAGGGTTACCAGAGGGCACAGATAACAAACTGTTTGGGCTTCTGCGGTTTAAGGTTCTCCGCTTCTCTGAATCTGCTCGGCCTCCTGATCCTCCTGATAAGATGCTGCACCTGCTACCTTACCCTGGATAAATGGAAGATGATGGATGGATGAAGTTGTTTGTATTAAAAGAACGTTCAGGATCCCAGATGTGTTGGCTGGATGTTCCCCTCAGCTCAAGGCTTCCTGTACCAAGGAGGAGAGTTTCGGGCTGGTCTGACCTCTTGTCTGTTCTCAGGTGGGCTGTTTTGACCCGTACAGTGATGACCCGAGGCTCGGCATCCAGAAGATCCATCTGTGTAAATACAGTGGCTACCTGACTGTAGCTGGCACTGCAGGACAGGTAAGCTGCATTTCGGATTTAGCTGGCCGTGTCCGCTACACGGGCAGGGAGCAGGCTTTACCGGTCTGCGGTGTGTCTGCAGATTCTGGTCCTGGAGCTGAACGACGAGGCGGCGGAGCAGACGGTGGAGGCTAAAGTTGTAGATCTGCTGCATGGCCAAGAGGGATTCCGCTGGAAGGTAAGACCAGTTCTGACCCAGGACCAGTTCACATGAGTCGAAGCAGAGAGACTCAGTGTGAGAGTTTCTCTGATCCAACACACCCAGTCGAGAAGAAATGCTTCTCCAGCAGCTCGCTGCCGTTTCTGTTTACGCCTAACCCTCCTCCGGACCTCCCCAAGTTTACTTCCAACCCCCTTTTGGTGGTCTAGAGAAGTTTTCCAGACATTTCTATCCCGTCCAGGAGGTTTCCATCCAGCTACGACATGTAGTGTTTATTCAGAGCCTCCATCTGGTAAATCCAACATGATGATCCATGATAACGCCATTATTTATCACATTTTCATCACCAGCACTACCTGGTTGCAAAGGGATAGGAATAGATTTTGGGAGTCCCTGTTGATCTGCTTATTTGTAAAAAATTCTGTAAGTAAATAAATCCTGCTTTCTTCCTGGCTTTATGTCCCACGTCAGACCTGTAATGGTTTCCTCTGTTAGGGCCACACTCGGCTGGATGTGCGTGAGGATCCGGTGCAGTTCCCTCCAGGCTTCCAGCCCTTCGCTGTGGTCCAATGCCAGCCTCCTGCTGTGGTCACCGCCCTCACCCTGCACTCTGAGTGGAAGCTGGTGGCCTTCGGCACCAGCCACGGCTTCGGCTTGTTCGATTACCAGCAGAAGAACAACGTCTTCGTAAAGTAAGGACGCACAGAGGAAGTTTGTTAGTTCAATACAAATTATTAGAAATTTTCTGTGAACTCAAACATTTCTGTAAACACGGGCCAGTTCAGGAGATCTTTGGTTCCCGTCTGTAGGATGCTTCAGACGTGCAGCTGCTCCTCAGGGTTTATTCAGTCTGAGCTTCCTGCAGCCACCAGACCATATTTTCCTGTTTCAGTCTAAGAAGGCTGAGCAGCAATCAGCACTGTGCTATCACAAATGGGTCTGGCCAATATGTATCAAATTTAATATCTTGATCAGTTTTTTCTTAATTACCATATAAAATATATATCTCCTATAATTTCTTTTGGTCTAGTAACCGAGGAGACTGTTCAATTTTACCGCGTTCAGTGATAATTGCACTTCTATTAAGGACCAGAAGCACATGTGCATTAAAATATTTTATTAAAATTTACGGAGAGAGAGAACCGACCAGCAGAGTCAGCATGCAGAGTTTATATTAACCGTGTTGGACACGACAGCAAAGTCCTGTACATGTCCAGTGTTATTAACCCGACTCTGTACACATGTTTATCTCACAGTCCAATGTGGATCTGACCCCTTGAGTCTAGCTGTAGACCGACCAGTGTGTCAACAATGAATTAAGTCACTAATCGTCTCGATACACCCGTCCCTCCTACTGAGGGTTTTTTGGATTTTTTTTTTTTTTTTGGTGCTGAATTTGCACAATATTCTCCTGAACTTGCTGAACGCTGCTACATCTCTATTGTCCCTTATTTTTTCACTTGGCAACTTCATTTGATTTGGAGGATCTTGTATAAATAGACATCTACTATCTGGGTTTCAGCTGTTCTCTGCTCCAGCACCACAAAACGTCTCACTTGCTCCAGCTGCCTGATTCGATCTCCACAAAAATAGAGAAATAGAAATTTTTTGTTATTTATTTTTATTCACGTGAAATTTATTCAATGTGATTTTCACCCACACAACAGCAGCATTTTAAGGTGAAGCTGAAAACAGGTTCAATACGTTTTTTAAAATGCAAGAAAATGTTGGAATGAGATGAGTTTTAGTCCAAGAAAATCTGTCAGAGTGAGACATCGCTGCAGGTGTTAAATCTTTGCTGCCTCCTGTAGCTCAGCTTCAGCGAAGGGAAAACCAGCAGCACCAGTGGTCCAGCTGGCATCTGTGCTGGTCTACACATCCTCCGAGGCATCAGTTCATTAATATCCTCGCTGCCACCTGGTGGTCGGGGTGTGAATGGCAGTCTGTCTAATAGATTAAAGGCTTTTCCGTCACCATCTTACAAAACAAGGCACTGATGGGAATTATTGGGTTACGTGACCCTCGGCTGTGTGACGTCAGCCGGCTGACGGCCGGGAAGTGGGGCTGTGTGAAACCTTCAGGTGCACAAATTGCCAGGTAGCTTCCTGCAGCCAATCAGCAGCAGGCTGACGAATGCCTCTTCTCTGCAGGTGCACGCTGAACCCCAGCGACCAGCTGGCCCTGGAGGGGCCTCTGTCCCGCGTGAAGAGCATCAAGAAGTCTCTCCGACAATCCTTCAGGAGGATCCGCCGCAGCCGCGTGTCTCTGAGGAAACACCACGTCAACAACGCAGCTAAGGTAACGTGACGAAGCCCCCCCCAACCCCCCCTCCCCAATACCAACCCCCACCCGCTCACCCCTCTGTCTGACTGGTTTCCTCCGTGTCTGACTGGTTTCCTCTGTGTCTGACTGGTTTCCTCTGTGTCTGACTGGTTTCCTCTGTGTCTGACTGGTTTCCTCCGTGTCTGACTGGTTTCCCCTCTTTCTGACTGGTTTCCTGGAGCAGCTGCAGGAGGCCAACGCCCGCCTGGAAGCGGAGCTGGCAGAGATGGAGCTGGCTCCCGTCCAGAGAAAGATCGAGGCGCGTTCCTCAGACGACTCCTTCACTGGACTCGTACGGATACTTTACTTCGCCGACACCTTCCTGTCTGACAGTGAGTGTTCCCGTCAGATCGATCACTGATCCATGGCTCATCAGTCCCATCGCCATGGTTACCTGAGGGCGGGAAGCTAATGGCTGGCCTGTGGACTTGCAGGTTCTCATAACTCTCCCTCGCTGTGGGCGGGGACTAACGGCGGCGCCGTGTTCGCCTACATGCTGCGCCTTCCCGCCGCGGAGCACCGGGCGGATGAAGCCGTCTCCGCTCAGCCAGGTGAGGACTGAGTCCGGTCCGGTTCCCGTCCTCCGTCTTTCTGTCCTAACTCTGGCTCGTCTGGGTTGTTCCAGCTAAGGAGATCCAGCTGATGCACCGCGCCCCTGTGGTTGGCATCGTGGTCCTGGACGGCCACGGGGCGCCGCTCCCCGAGCCTCTGGAGGTGGCTCATGACCTGGCCCGCTCGCCGGACATGCAGGGCTCGCACCACGTCCTGGTCATCTCTGAGGAGCAGTTCAAGGTCCATCTCACACACCAGATTATTACTACTGTATGATCGGTTCCCTCTGACGCCTCTGATCGGTTGTCTGTGTTCATGGTCTGAGGTCAGACGTGGAGGTGGTAGAGAGTGATTGTTGTAGTTCTGTGGTCATTCATAAAAGCTCTATAAACGATGACAGGGTTTTTCCAGACCTGGGACTCACTGGAGGCGAGGCGAGGAAACTTGCTCCCGTTTTCCTGGTTCAGCCCTGAACTGTTAGATTCTCCAGAGAAATCAGCGTTGGTCTAAATCTGACGGGCTCAGAAAGAAATGCACCCGGTCCATCAGAAAAGCAAGATGCAGTTATTCCAAGCTGCTGCCACTGGAGGCTAAGAAACATTAGAAGACCTCTTGTTCTGGAAAATGAGAATTAACCCCCCCCCCCCCCCATCTCATCTGATGTCCAGCAGAATCCGTTAATGGTCACAGCTGGGCAGCTGGAGCTCCTGCTGGTGCCGTCACCACATCTGCTTCCACTTCAAGAGATAATTTTTCTATCCGTTTAATTCAAGAGTCTGATGTTTTAAAGGCGCTATAGATGCACATAAATCTGCTGGATTAGACAAACTGAATCGCTTCTTTGCTATAGTTTTCTCTCTTTTCAACTTGTACTCTCAAACATGAGAAATTTCTCAGTCAGAATGACTTTGTCTCTGAGCCAGCTCCTGGCAAACCAAGTTTCTTCCAGTGCAAACGGGATCTGCTAAACCAGAGCAGTTCGTTTCCGACCGCGCTGCTCCGTCTGTCTCAGCTCAAACTGCCTCCAGGGTCGAACAGGTGACGTGAAAGTAAAGCAGGTGTGTCGCTCTCAGGTGTTCACGCTGCCCAAGGTGAGTGCCAAGATGAAGCTGAAGCTGACGGCCGTGGACGGCTCCAGAGTACGCAGGGTGGGCGTGGCCTGGTTCGGCAGCCGCACGGAGGACTACGGCGAGAGCGGCCTGCTGGTTCTGACCAACCAGGGAGACGTTCACGTGGTGTCGCTGCCCCACGTCAAGATGCAGGTGCAGCACCCGTGCATCCGGCGAGAGGACGTCAGCGGCATCGCCTCCTGCGTCTTCACCAAGCACGGCCAGGGTAGGGAGCGTCGGGCAGGGCTCCTCCTGCAGCACATCACTCCTGACCTAGTCTCCAACTCCTGCTTCTACGTCTCCAGGCTTCTACCTGATCTCTCCGTCAGAGTTTGAGCGTTTCTCTCTGTCCACGCGGTGCCTGGTGGAGCCTCGCTGTCTGGTGGAGGAGCCCCTCCGTCCTGCCTCCCCCAACCATCTCCAGCCTGATGGAGCTTCCTCTGCTCTTCGGTACCCAGCCTGACCTCAGCTTCATCCGGTTGTGGAGGAGCTTTTCTCATGAACTCACGTGTTTTATCTTCTCTGTTCCCCTAGGACGCCTCAGGACGGCGAGGATGCAGGTAAGTGTGTGTGGGTGCATGTGTGGTTGTGCTGCTGCCTGTCTGTGGCTGCGTGTCCTGATGTGACGTCTCTGCCTGCTGCCTGTGTTCCAGAGAGTGCAGCTAGACGTGTTATGGAGCATGCTTTGCTGAATGACGAGAGTGAGTACTTATGTCCACGTAGCCGGCCTCTAACCGCTCTGTCAGCTTTCTGCCATCACAGGATGAGCATCATCTGCTTCGTGTCACCGTGGCTGCCGTCAGCTTTACTCTGACTGAGCTGCACGTCTCCTCTACGTGATGCTGAGCTTTGTTTACAGCCATATGACGGATGTATGACCTTGTCTTTCAGAAGTTCTCCAGGAGATCCAGAAGTCCCTGGAGGGAGACCAGACGTAAGTACAAGTCTCTGCTTCCACAGCAGAGCCCGTCCTTTCACACAGAGGCTCACGGATACGTGTGGACCTGTGGTCAGAGCAGCCGGTTCGGCCCAGATAACGTAGCTGCCAGGGATGATGATGCATTTAAATTAATAATAATGATGATGCATTTTATTTTTCAGAGCATTTCAGGGCTCTCATGGACACTTAACATCATTTTTGACTGATGGTGTGTGAAGCCCAGACATTGTCGTGATGCTATACAAATAAAGTTGAATTGAATGAGAACACAGACAAAAAATGAAATGAAGATGATAGAAAAGATGAATGAATGGTGTTTTGATCAGATCCTGCCTCTCTGATTGGCTGACGATGGATGAGGAGCAGGAACATGTGGTCCAGAAGTGTTGACGGAAGCTTTTCTGGTGTCTTCAGGTCATTCCCGGAGAATAATGTGAAGACTGCCCTCGCCTGAGCAGCGTTTGTCACCAGTTCAGGTAAGACTGAGGTAGAATCACATCCTTCTTCTGTGGTTTTATTTTGCAGCTCATAATGGTTCCTGGTGTCTCCTCAGAGACGGGACGTGTCCTGCAGTCCTCGTGCTCGGCTACTAAACCACTACTGACTCCACCGTTCACACCGAAGGGCTCCTGGTCCTGCTGCAGCTGACGGCGGGTGGAGGAGACCAGCTGTGCCTAAAGACCACACACTGTCACTGAGCATGCTCAGAAGCAATTAATCCAAACTACGTGAAGAACATTGTTGACATGTGACCAACGTGAGAAGAAGCCATGTCCTAAAGCCTTTATCTGCACCAGCATCACACTCTGCCTCGCTCCGGGATGGACGAACGACGGAGAGCCTCTAAAGCCTGAACCTGCTCACTTCAGCATTCGTCCGCTTTTAGGGTTTAAAACCGGTTTTTAAGATGTAAAACCAGTTTTAAGATGTAAAACCAGTTTTTAGGATTTAAAAACTGTTTTTAAGAAGTAAAAACCAGTTTTTAAGATGTAAAAACCAGGTTCTGTAAAGAGAACAATTTTCCAAACTGTAAGATGCGAGCGGAAAGCCACGTCTGCGCCTGAAGAAACACTAAGCCAACACCTGAAGTCACTTTCTGGTTTTTTTGCTCAGGATTTTTTGGTAGAAAATTAGTTGAAACTTGATCAAATCAAAAATCGTTTTCTGCTGTTTTAAACGTGTTTTTCATGATTTAATAAGTTTAGACGTTTTCTGATACAAACGACCTCCATCATGACTGAACCAATCAGCGACTTGGCAAAATTTCCTGACCACTGATTGGTCCTGGTTAATGGTGCTCCCACACTGTATGCTCCCCCCACAGGTACTTGTGCACTACTGCGGAGCTCCAAGGCTGTACGGTTGGAGCAGCTTTTCTTCGGGGTCTTGTTTATTCCATGGATGAACGATATGATTTAGGAATGTAACTTGTAGTGAAATGATGTAATATATAGTGTGTGTGACTGTACCTGTGGGCCGGATGGAGCAGGGGTCGGCTGCTACACCAGGAGATGTTTGGTACTCTGTCATGATGTTGGGTGTTTAGCAGCTAGAATATATTTTTGTAGCATACCTGATATTTTTCAACTGTAAGGTTGTCACACTACGATTTGATGCAGATAATTATTACACCTTTTTATTAAGAAACGTTGTCTGCTGTCATTCCTCGCCGTGGGGGGAGAGCTCAGTTCGTTTAGAAGTTGCATCTGAAGCTCCCAGAGTTTATGTGCAGGAGATGAACATCATGAAACATCACACTGTGTAACACGAAGTCTTCAGACAGGAACAACAGCAGGAAATGAATTTGGGTCAAGATGACATCTTTGTCCATTTAAAAAAAAACAAACGTATGGTTATCGCTCCAGTCCATCAAGTAGTAAAGACAAAACTGGAATTTCCTCCTTGATGTTGGACTTTTATACTGAAGCTCAGTTTGCATCAAATGGCTTCATGTTGATGGAGGCTTCGGTCCAATCCCATTTCTCCTTTTTACCCCTCCCAATGGGCTTTATGCATAACTCCACTACTTCCTGAAGCCAGCTGCTTTGTGTCCTGTCTTTCATTATTGGACAAACTGATTAATCCAGGTGTGTCGTGCCATTTACTTAGGGCAGACACACCTGGATTAATCAGTTCGTCCAGTAATGAAAGACAGGA
>JBBBVT010000023.1:21989901-22000014 GCA_037177035.1 Craterocephalus eyresii | reverse complement strand
GATAGATAGATAGATTGTATCGTGTCACACATGACCACTCAAAGCATTTAAACACTGCATTTTCATTCATCAATTCTCACATACTTAATACTTTTCCATGCATTCATACATCCAATAGGCAATGTGTTGTTCAGTGTCTTGGACATTTCAACATGCCATTGGGGGCTTATAATCAAAACACCAACTTTCCCGTTGTTAGACAACTGCTCTTCTGCCTTGAGCTACCCCCATCCACTTAGTCAGTTCATACTTAATTAAAATGTATACATATAAGCTATAGTTAAACTAAAATAGTAATATAAACATACATGATATATATGAATTTGAATAATAAAGGAAAACATGCTGTGAATATTTACATGACATAGGTAATATAAAATTAATTTTAAACAAAGTATAAAAATCTAATGTTCTTTTATGTTAAACTGTTAGAAACATGTTAGCAGTGTCATGCAGTTTTGAAAATATTGGCTTGTTCATGTTTTCATCCCATCAATACTTTAATGGTGCCTCAGTATCAAATTGCAAAATGTGAGGATTAAATCTTTAATTTCAAACAAGCTAACTGGCTGCTAGTAAGTATTATGTTATCTCGTGGTTCTCAGAGTCTCTAAGAGTTGACTGGGAGGCAGAGCCTTTAGCTATCAGGCTCCTCTCTTATGGAACCAGCTCCCAGCTTTGGTTCGTGAGGCAAAAAAACTCTACCTTTAAGATCAGACTTAAAATCTTCTTTTTTGACAAATCCTATGGTTAGGGGTGCCTAGCCATCCCTTAGTTATGCTGCCATAGGCTTAAGCTGCTGAAGGACTTCTCATGACAATTTTCATCCTCAGCTGCCATCATTAACATATTTTCTCCTCTCTCAGCAGATCTCAATGGATCAAATGTCGTGATTGTATCTCTCCTTCTACGTACAGAAGAAGGAAATATATATGTATATATATATATCTTACTACACTCTTTCACTCCTCTTTTTACACTCTTGGTCTCTCACCCCGTTTTAAATTCTCTTTCTACACAGCTTTTCTCTCCTCTCCACCAATCCTTCCTTTCAGTCCTCTCTTTTTTCACTCTCTTTCTACAGTTTATCTCTGCTCTCCATCAACCCTCTCTTTCAGTCCTCTCTGTCTTCACTCTCTTTCTACACTGGTTTTCTCTCAACTTTCTCTACAGACTATTTCCAAACTCTCTTTCTATCCTCACTTTGAGTCTTCTTTATGTGCTCTGTCTATGTTCACCCTTTCTGTTTTTTCCACCCCCAACCGGCTGAAGCAGATGGCCGCCCTCACTGAGCCGGGTTCTGCTGGAGGGTTTTGCCTTCCTGTTAAAAGGGAGCTTTTCTTCCCACTGTCACCTGAAGCTTGCTCAGAATAGGATTGATCGAAGACTCTTTCCGATGCAGTCTGTTGGTTTCCTTACATAGGCTATTTGTTATTAATTGGCTAGTATATATGTATATATGAATTTATGACAATCAGATTGCTTAAATTGATTATAAGTGAACTGCCTTCAGATGACGTTGTTATGAATTGGTGCTAAACAAATAAAGTTGAATTGAATTAAATTGAATTTGACACATGTAGCAGTGATGTGTCTGTCTGCTATATCATTCCACAAAGAGCATTTGTCACTTTAAGTCTTATAACATCCATTCATTCACTTTCTGTACTGCTTAATCCAATTTAGGACGATGTGAGGGCTGGAGCCTATCCCAGCAATTATCAGGCAAGAGGCAGGTACACCCGGTCGCCAGTCCATCACAGCATATTACAACATCCCCTCTGTTTAGCAAAAGAACTTTGTCAACTTGATAAAATCACAACCAGGCTTATGGCTATGGGTCTGATATGGCTATCAAATACAAAAGAAAACATCTGTACAACTCAAGTGTCAGATACATCAATTAAATTAATGATAAATTAACATTCTAATTCTTTTTTCATTTCTTTGTTTTACTGGAATGTAAACATAAAACATAAATTATAACAGAAATCTAGGTAAACAACCATATTTAATGCTAGGGCTTTTCAGTATTTATAATGTACAAATTTGTTCACATCTGCCAGACCTTGTATATGTTTGTGGCAGATTAGTATGTTTGTCATGGTCTTTGTGTGTTTGACATGAGAGTTCAATGTCTTTCTCTGCCTGCATTTTGTCCCATGTGTGTCATTGTTTGCTGTATTGTTGCATTGTTTCACATGAGGGATGATATCCGTACAACAGTATAAGCAGCATCTATAGACCAGGCCAAAGCCCTCTTAACTTTGTACCACCAGTATGTTTCTAAAATCCCCAGAACAGTAAATTAAAATAGGTAATGACGCTTTTTGTGATAATAGGCTTAATTAGGTAGGTCTACCAATACCAAAACTCTTTCAATCAGAATGTTTGCATCGAAAAATGGGACGAACCTTACTGTGTTGCTCCCTAAATGAAGGCTAGCAAATGTTTTTTTGTATAAAAGTAGACAGAAGGAAAAATTAAAAGACAAAAAGGGGAAAGGACACTCGTGTGTTTGACATATTTTGAAAGGTGTGACCGGAAGTGTAGTTTCAAACTGTTTCCAGTAGCTTGTCCGTGGGTGAACAAGTTGGAGGGTTTCTTTACTGTTGTTTCCACAAGTTAATGTGCTTTTCTCCCCAGCCGTGGTGGACACGGTGGGGGTCTGATGTAAACAAGGAAGCGGAGCAGGAACTTAGACCTGGACAGGAACCAGACTGGAACAAAGAAGACGACAAACCGCGCAGAGAGCACGGTTCCTCTTTATCTGCCAACACAGAGGAGACCAAGGATAGTTCTCCAACTGTGGTCCAACAATCTGGTCTGTCTGCTGGATTACAGAGTTTCAGAGCAGGGGGACTTTTTTTGGTGAGTTCAGGTTGTAATTCAGTACTGAAAATTTCTGGAAGTTTGCAGTGTTTCTGCTTCACACAGACCTGTGGATGCGTAGGCTACGTATGCGCGTGCATCCGTGCCTCATAACTCTTATTTTTCTTACCTCGTTTATTATTATGATTTCAATCTAGTCGTTGTTTTTACAGATTAACTCACATTGCCACCAGCTCTGTTCGCCATTTAAACAGAACTGGTGTCACATCGAAATGGTGACCACCATACCTTTTACTCCAGGAGTCGCTGCAGCGGTTTTCTACGTTATTTCAGGGTCCGATCAGCATTTTTAAGCGCTTAAGAAGAGTATCCCCATACGCAAGTTAAGTACCGCGTTAAAGTTAGTTTGTTGGATATTGACTTGACATTTAGTAGGGATTGTCTGCCAATCACCTGAAAAATGTTCACTAAAAATCAACCAAAGGACCCTTTACAACTCTCTTTGATGTAGTACATCATATTTATCATGTCCTATCTACTACAGGGGAGATTGTTCTGATTAAGTATTTTATGTGCCCATAACGCATTTATTACATGACAATATTCACTAAAAATCAACGAGTTGACCTTTTACCATTCTTTCTGCTGTAGTACATCATATTTGTCATGTCGTATCTACTACAGATGAGATTATTCAGATAAAGTATCTTATATCGACATAGTACGCATTTATTAAATGGAAATATTCACTAAAAATCAATGAATTGACCTTTTAACATTATTCTTGCTGTAGTGCATCATATTTATCATTTCCTATATACTACAGATGAGTTTTATTTAAAAAAATATTATAAAATTATTGTTCATAATTACCCTAAATTAAAACATTAGGCTGAAAAAGTAGACATCAGGTTTATTTGCAAATGTCACAATCGAGCTTGGCCACCCTCAATTTTTTGAAGTTGGTCTTCAATATGCAAATACCGCCCTTGGTACCATTTTCCACATGTGTCATACTGTATCTAGGATGAAAAAGTAAAGATAAAATCTTTATAACCTTTACTACCTCACTAGTATCAAACATCAAGAAAGAGCAGTCATCTGCCAACCAGCAACTTGGTGATTCGATTCCCGGCTTCTCCCTCAACTGAACCCACGTTGCTTCCCGATGTGCCAATCAGGGAATGAATGTGTAAAGTACCACTCAGTATTTAATAATATAGAGCACCCTCCAAACTTTTTGGCACTCCTGGTTAAGATGTGTTGGAAGCCTTAAAATTAATTCAGTTTTTATTGCAGAAGCATAGTCTCCCACTGAAAATTGAAGAAATTTTGAACCTTTGACTTAAGTGAATTTTAAGGGAAATTAAAAATCCCTGAAAGAAATAATGATTTTTTTCATATTTTTCACAATTTTTAAAACAACTGGAACGGTGGTAATCAAGCCTGGATGAGGACGCAAAGCTATTTTGCCACCATGCACAGTGAGGACATGGTAAGAGAAATACAAAGTTCTCCAAAGCTCACTGTTACAGACTTGCAACAAACGATAGCATCTTGTGGTCACAAAGTCTCCAAAACAACCATTAGGTGCTGTGCACATGCCAACAAACTGTTTGAGAGCCGTGCACTCACTCACAATCATAAACACAAATGTCTGGAGTTCTCTTAGCAGTACTGGGACTTCAACTGACGGTGTGCTATGGTCATATGAGACGAAGATAGAGCTTTTTGGAAACAAACACAACTGGGTGGGTCTGGTGGAACACAGAAGTTAAATATGCAGAAAAGTACCTCATGCCCACAGTGAAGTATGGGGGAGGATCGGCTGTGGGCCTGTTTCTCTTCCAGAGGCCCTGGGAACCTTGTTAGGGTACATGGCATTATGAACACTTTGAAATACAACGAAATTTTAAATCAACATCTGGTAGCCTTTACCTAAAAGCTTAAGATCGGTCATCACTGGGTTTTCCACCAAGATAATGACCCAGACCTCTACCCCACTGAAACCCTGTGCTGAGGAGGAGATTGCAGAGGAGAGGATCCAGGTTTTTTTGGAAAAGGGGGTTGTACAAAGTATCAATATCATGGGTGCTAATAATAGTGGCACACATGATTTGTGAAAGAATTATTTCTTTATGTGGGATTATTTTCCCACTGACTAAATATTCTTGAATTAAAAGTTGGATTTTCCATTTTTTTTCCATTGTTGCCCAACAGTATATAAAAAAAACTGTTTTTATTAGAAGCAACACAAGACATCATTAACAACGGTGCCAATAAGTGATCCAACTTATTGAGTGGCCAATATGAGTAGAACAGTGCAGTTACAGTCCATTCATGAAATACGGTGGTCGCTGTTTTGGGGTGTGATGCCGGAAATGACACATTATATGAAGCGCACACGTGCACACTAAGCTGCAAAGTAGTCATTGAACCGGAACACCATGTTGTAGGAAACACCAATTCATCCTGGCCCTGAAATAACATGGTGGAAGATGGTTTGTAGTGGGTGATGAGGATGTTCTTCCTGGGGTTTTTGTGGTGTTGAACTGAACCTGTTCTTGCCTCTGAACACACAGAGTGAGTCTGCATGTTTGTGTGCAGGTGTCTGTGTGATGGCACGATGACGGGACTGGGTGGTCCTAGAAGCAGCTGCAGCCCTGGAGGCTGATGGATCCTGGTCTTTGGCCCGTCAGGATGCACATAGCTTCAGTTGGTGTCAGTAAGTTCTGCTTCCTTTTCTCCCTGGCTTTCTGCTGCCTCCTCCTCTTGATCATCCCGACCCTCCAGCCCCCGCCTCGACAGCTGGACCTGCCTCTGCCTCGACCCCAACCCAGACCTGCCCAAGCAAGGCCGTTGCACCATGCCCAGGTTCCTGTTGGTTCTGCAGGGGGCTCAGAAACACAGGGGAGGCCGGGCTGGCCCAAACAGAGCAGGAATGAAGATAAAAGCCCAAAGAGAGAAGTTGAAACTGATGGGGGTGCAGTTTCACAGTCCAAGTCTCTGGACAAGCTGGAGCTGAGGGACATTTTCATTGCAGTGAAGACCACCAGGAAATACCACAAGTCCAGACTGGAGCTGCTGGTTCAGACCTGGGTGTCCCAGGCTAAGGAACAGGTGAGGAAGACTGAGTAAAACCTCAGTGCTGTGCTGTCAGAAAGAGTCCTCCACAGACTGATCATAGCTGTTGTTTGTCCAGGAAGAAACCAATTCAAAGTTCTGTAGTCATTTCTACAAAGCCACTGGTAATAGTCAGAACAACACAAGCAAGAAATGGGAAGAGACATTGTTTAAGTGCTATTTTGAGTTCAGTTAGACTAGTGCTGCCATGTAGTGCTAGAGACTGTTCCTTGTTTTTCTCCCCTTTCCTCTCCCCCTAATAGCCCCTTGTGTTTCCGCATACAATATCATCTTGGGCGTAATTGTACGCAGCTTGTTCAGTGTTGGACTAACTCATTCTGATGAGCAAAAGAGTTAGGTGTGGAAATGTACCTTGAACAGTTGAGTCTTTAGCTTGCTCTTAAAACTAGATAAGGACTCTGTGGATCAGACAGAGTTCGATAAATCATTCCACCACCAGGAGCATCAGAGGAAAAGAGTAGCCATTGGGGGTGTAATGGTTTGCAAACACAGCATAACCCAGTTTTATGGTGACATATCAGTTCATTTTCGGTACAATAAGGGAACAAATGAAGAAACTAAATTTGTTGTGAACGGGAACATGTTTAATGAGATTTAAAATGAAATACTCCCAAAAATTTATTTCTTTTTTATGATTCAGTTGGACATCCAGCAACTCATTCACCAGAGTATCAGAAGGAGCCTCGGATAGAACAGCACAGAAAAGAAATAATAAACCCAACCCCAATGAAAATAAACAAAATAACACTTCACATAAATGCGGGGAGAGGAAGCATGTATGATGGTTACAGTACGTTTACATCCTGCATCTGAAATGATGAACTGCCTTTGGTAAAGGTATTTGCAGAAAAAAAACAATGGATAAGCTCATAGAGATATTTGCATACTTTTGCTTTATGTCCTGACGTTCTTCTAGCTTACTTTTCTACCAGCATTACACACCCAAACACTGACCACAGACGGATGTTGTCATCGTTATCTTTTGGTTTAGAGGAACCCTTTGAGATTCATTTTGGGCAGCCATGCTCTCGCATGTTCACTTCCCCCTTAGAATGATGTGCCTTCATTTTCCACTCGCCTTCATACTGATTAACATTGCGGAACAATTTCTTGATATTTATCATGCAGCCGGCGATGTGGGGAGGTTTTCGTTCTGCATAGATTCCTTACAGTGATATTGAACAGCACCTGTTCATAAAAGCCACAAAAACGTGGTAATATTCCTCCATACTGCTTGTCAAATGTAATCCAAGCCTCCTGAGTGGGTAGCGCCCTTAACTCACTTGACACAACACCATTTAGTATATTTTTAGAGCCCAAACTGTGGCATATTGTCCTTCCTTGATGCGCATGCGTGATGCTACCGTGGCAGACATTCTCTGCCTATAGTAGCCAGTAGGAGGAGAATGCGCGATATGCGCTACCCCCAGTCTTCAGCGCCCACCGTAGCATCATGCATGCGCATCCAGGAAGTACAAACCTCTCATAAACTCAACAAGTCACCAGCAGCACCATTGCATTCATCACTAACTAACTGGTCTGAAAATGGTTGAAATTTATTGGCAGTTATAAACCTGACAGCAGCTGGAGACCCCACACCCCTCTCAGAGGAAACTTATTTGGGTGTTTGTCATATTTTTTGTTTCCTTTTGGTGTAAACTGTTCACACTAACGGTGTGTCCTGCCTTGTTTCAGACCTACATCTTCACTGATGGGGAAGACAGAGAGTTTCAGGTGAGAACAGGTAAGGACCTGGGCCACCCTCACGGGGATACTTGGAGATCTGACAGACAGAATATTTTCATGGTTTATGTAAAATAATTGATATCAGAGCCACATTTATCAAAAAGGTGATCAATAGAAAAAAGTATTTATGTTGAAGGAACTCAGACTTTTAATATGTTTCATTCAAAGCAAATGAGCAAAGATGTCTGAAATCAGCCATCCAATTGTCATGATGCTGGTTGTTCTCTGTCCAGGAACCAACGTGATCAATACAAACTGTTCAGCAGCTCATAACCGACAGGCTCTGTGCTGCAAGATGTCCGTGGAGTACGACAAGTTCATAGAGTCCCAGAAGAAGTAAGTCAGGTGGTGCTGATAAAACACCACAAAGATATCTTACATTGAGAAACGTATAACTGGTCCACATGGGTCACCGTTGTTATATGAGGTCCAGGTGTGTAACTGTGGTTAACTGGTTCAGATGTGTACTTGTGGTCCAGTTGTGGTTTTGGGGACTGTAAATAGACAGAAGACTGTGTGTAGTTTACTGAGGACTTCCTGTGACCATAGCCATGGTCATTTTATCCTCAGAGGGCCCAGGCCTGGTTTTGGGATCAGAATTGGAAGCAGGTTGAGGGTTAGAACCTGGGGTGAGGGGTGCGTTCTGTGAGCAGACAGCCTACTTGTTAACATGTCCATGTTCGTGTTGTAGGTGGTTCTGCCACATGGATGATGATAACTACGTGATCTTGCCCAGCCTTCTGCGACTGCTGTCCTCTTACCACCACAGCCAGGACATCTACCTGGGCCGGCCCAGTCTGGACCACCCCATCGAAGCTGCAGAAAGGGTCAAGAGCGATGGATCAGTCAGTCTGCTTCCTCATTATCCTTACTGAGAGTTTATGATACAACACGTGTTTCCAGCTGTTAGATGCTGTGTAAATGTAAATGAAAAGTAATTTCAGTAAAGACATGATCCAACATTTAATTCTTTTTCTGGCCATGAAAACAACTTCTTGCCTCAGCGTCTTGGCCATATCAGTGACATCACAGACTGCTCAGTAGATCACATGATCAGATCAGGACAGGAAGCTGTCAAACAGTCTGAGAGGAAGGTGGTCTCAGCTGATAGTCACTCTCCTTCTGGTTCCAGGTGTCTGTAAAGTTCTGGTTCGCAACAGGTGGAGCAGGTTTCTGCATCAGCCGAGGTCTGGCCCTGAAAATGAGCCCATGGGCCAGGTAGGCCCCACACCCACCTGCTCACCTGATGAGTGTGGTTTGAAGGGTCTGAGTCTGATCTGGTCTACTGGTTTCAGTTTGGGGAATTTTATCAGCACAGCCGAGAAGATCCGTCTGCCTGATGACTGCACCATCGGCTACATCATCGAGGCCCTGCTGGAGGTGACTCTGACACACACTCACCTGTTCCACTCCCACCTGGAGAACCTGCAAAAGCTTCATGCTGACACTGTACTGGATCAGGTGGGTGGATGAGGTTCCATAATGCAGGGAAACCTGGAAATTCTGAACTCTTTGGAAACATTTAGATGCGATTCCTTCTGTTTATTGTGTGTGATGGTGTCATCAGGTGACTCTCAGTTATGGAGGTTTTGAGAACAGAAGAAATGTGGTCAGTGTTGCTGGAAGCTTCTCTCTAGCTGAGGACCCAACAAGGTAAATAACCCTTAAATCTCAAAACTCCTCCAGATCTCCTCGGCACAGCTGGTTTCTAATGAACGAGTGTGTAACTTTGTCGAATAGATTACATGAGACTTTCAATTCCTCTATTATTTGGAATTAAAGTTAATTCCGCTATAAACAGATGAAAAATTACAGTGTTAACTCTTAATTCCTGATTGCAAATGTTAATTTCGAATTAAACTTAATTTTTCTCACATCTTCTATCATGTAAACCTTAATTCTGCTCTAAGTTAATTCCTGTCCATCTGCCCATGCTCTTTTCCACGTCCTGTCACCATGGCGACCATAAATAGTGTATCTCAGGGATGGGCAACTCCGATTCCTGCAGGTTTTCCATGCATCCCTGCTGCAACATATCTGACTCTGAGTCAGACTTAATGAGCAAACCTGTGCAGGGCCTGATGTTAAGCACCGCACAGGTTTGCTAATTGCCAATTAAGCTGAGTCAGGTTTGTTCCAGCAGGGATGCATGGAAAACCTGCAGGAATGTGGCCCTTGTTGCCCCCTGGTGTATCCTGTATGAAGCAAATGGTCTGAAATTGAGTCTGTTCTTGTGAAAGTGACATAGCATAATAGCGATTAGCTGCTGCTTCATAACTAGAATCTAAATTAAGCAAAAATGGTTCTTATTACGGCTGCACGGTGGTGTAGTGGTTAGCACTGCGGCCTCACAGTGAGAGGGCCGCGGGTTCAAGTCCCAAGTTGGTCTGA
>JBBBVT010000023.1:21952387-21965314 GCA_037177035.1 Craterocephalus eyresii | reverse complement strand
ACGACTACAAAGTCGATCATGGAACTGCGGCCTAGAGTGTCCTGGTGCCAGGTGCACATATGGACACTCTTATGCCTAAACAAGGTGTTCGTTATGGACAATCCATGACGGGTACAGAAGTCTTACAACAGAACACCACTCGGATTCAGATCAGGGGGGCCGTTCCTCCCAATCACGCCCCTCCAGGTCTCAATGTCATTGCCCACGTACAATAATAATATGCAAAAATGCAACCTTCCACAACAACATTCTGTAGCGTAAAACTGTTGCCAACATGTCCCTGACTTCTTATGTTAATGACATTTAAAGGTTCTGCTGTAGAAACTGCACATGCATCGTGTTTACACCTTCAGGTCAGCTTTGACTGAAGCTTTTTTCATGCAGGTCTTGTTAAGCCACTTGTTAGCTTGTGAAGCAGTCAGGGTGGAAAAATAAAAACTTAACTGTTTCCTGGTTGGAATCATGTTGTTCCCGTAGCTTTCCCGTATCAGATCATCAGCTTTCTGCATAAGTCCTGCTGACCCCCACAACTCCACGCCATCAATGCTCTGCTGGCCGTCCTGCAAAGTGAACCAGTGCAGAAGTATTGGAGCGATGCTGCTCTATAATTCAAATTAAAATGCATTAGCAGCAATGTTTTTTTTACTTAACATGTAGCTGTGTTTTATTTACTCAGAATTTAAGTAAATGATAAATTATTGAAACTGCATTTTCATTTTCTTTCTCAAGACTGCTCTTTTTGTGACTTATTTAAAAGGATGTTTAAGATTTAATTTTTAAAGATGTCCTAACAAATACAAATACAAATGCTGTAGCTCAGGAGGAAGAGCAGTCATCTGCTAACCTTACGGTCAGTGGTTTGATTCCCGGCTTCCCTTAACCACGTGTCGACGTTGGGCAAGACACTGAACCCCATGTTGCCTCCTGATGTGCCTATCAGGGTTATGAATGGGTTGAAGCGCTTTCTATGTTCCATAGTACTGTAGTGCTGTGTGTGTCTTTGAATGTGACATGCAGTGTTAAAGGACTCTGAGTGCTCATGTGACTAGAAAAGTGCCACACAAGTGAAGTCCATTTAACAGAATTCAATTTAAAATGTCAAATTTGAAATTCAAAGTTTTTTTCTCTTTTCAAGGTCATTATTTGGCTTATTTGGCTCATAAACATAATTAATTATAAATCATGTTAACTGAAAACAAAGTTCCATGATTTATTACTTATTTTAATTATGAATGAATTATTTTGACAATAAAACGTGTTTTTGTATTGCATTTAATTTTGAACACACAGTAGGAGTTGTGTTCAGGTTGCGTCTGTGCATATCAGTGATGAAGAGTGGTTGGGTGGGGGTGTATGATAGAAGTCTACTGTGTCCCCGGGCAACATGAATTTAGGCCAGTGTCTGTGTGGCACTCGGTGAAAGGGAGTCGTAGTATGTTTTTCTACAGACATGCATCCAGTCCGACATGCAGTCTGATGGCACAGTCAGAACCAGAAAGTCCGTTTGTCTAATCCTGTGCTGCCTGTCTTCCTCAGGGCTGTGGGGAAGACCTGTCTGCTGATCAGCTACACCACCAATGCCTTCCCCGGTGAATACATCCCCACTGTGTGAGTAAACCACAGCAGGAAAACGCTGTGTTGGGAAAACACTTAAAAATACTTTGCTCTCAGTTAGTTAGTTTGGTGCTTTTAAAGTTTTTCCATCTTCTCACGTTGGTACATTATTATTATCGATGGGCATAATTAATCGATGATTGATTAATCAATCTTTAAGATTTTAATCGATTAGATGATCTTTTAAATTGATTAATTCAATGCATCTTTAGACGGGTGCCTAAGTTGCATGTAAACTCATATTTTCCAGTGTAACCATTGAATGGATCCCATTTAACTGCTGCAAGAGTCGTTCATCATGTAATACAAATCTAAATAAGTTTTTTTCCACTTTCATATTTTTTAAATATATGCTATAAATATTTAATTTTAATATAGATATATTAATGATTAATCAATAATTGATCGTTAATTTTCCTGATAATTGATTACGATAGTTTAATCGAATGCCCATCCCTAATTATTATCCTGCAATGGTCCTGCCGTGTTACTTTAGTGAAACATTTGCATCATTAATTAACATTTCCCTTTGTCTTACCACTCTCCTGGTTACCCAGCAGGAGGTGAAACATACAGGATGGTTTTCCATTTTATTTCCTGCTTTACAGGCTGGTGATCCGTTCTCCAAAGTCACACCACCAGGATGATTTATTCCATTAGTTTTGCAAGCATAACTCTGCCGTACACATATTGTTTAACTTGGCTTTAGTTCCTGGTCTGATCCCATGGTTCACACATGATCAGGATATTAGGGATCTATTCAGGGCGTTTAATAGTGAAATGAGGTAATCATTGATCAGACTTTCAGACTTTCTAAATAGTAAAAAAGTTTATTATCTGCTGGTTTGAAGTTTCTGGTTTAATCTGGAGAGTAAATGTTTGGATGAGATGTGATCTTTTTGACTAGTAGTTCTTAATTTAATATCTCTACATTAAAGACACAACTGAACTGTCCTTCATGTAAAAACTGATCAGAACCAGTCGGTTAATGACTATTTCATGGATTAGTTCTTTACACTATGAATAAATATGATACTGGAGGAACATCTGTTTATTTTCTAATTAAATGGAGCCTCAGCTGTAAGGAAGATGGATGTGTGTTATGAGAGCTGAGATGGAAATGTGGGTTGTGAACACTGAAAACTGTTCAGATCCACCAATTCACTAACTGTTCCTGCTCAGTTCATGTATAGTTTACTGGACATGGTTGTAACTGGAAGTCTGCAGAGGACAACCAGTACATGTTATGTTGACTCAGTCTGGTTTCCACAGCTTTGACAACTACTCTGCCAATGTGATGGTGGATGGAAAACCAGTGAATCTTGGCCTCTGGGACACAGCTGGACAGGAAGACTACGACCGCCTCAGACCGTTGTCTTACCCACAGACGGTATTCTGACTCCTTTCCTCGCATCACTGACACCATGTCCACACAGAGCAACCAGCCAACAGCAACATGGACCAGCACCCCATCCTCTACGAAGTTAGAGATCTAATTAATTCAACCATATACTGAAACACTGACTACAGGAAGTACAACCGCCCTCCTGATCATACACTCATCTATTTCATTCTTTACTTTGCATAGTTCAGTAAGACAAACAAACCTTTACATCCACAGTATTCCTACAGATTGCTGACAGATTTCCTCTGGTTGAGTAAAAGGTACATCGCTGTTCTGTAAAATCTAAAAAGCTCATCTACTCATATTTTATTCCTGGTAGAACATAAACAACATATCAGATCCTGTAATGGAGACATTCTACATGACATTTAAAATATAAGCTCATTGTGATGCTGATGGCAGGAACACATCTGTAAAAAGTAGTTCCAGGGTGATAACGGGCTCTAATGCAGCCCATGCAGGATGCTTCCTCTCCTCTTCGGTCTGCAGGACACGCTGTCCATGCTTTCCAGAAAGAAGTTCACATTTTCATCTCAGAGCATTTTAGATGAGCTTTGGTCCAGTTTCTGGATCCTGTTCACATCTGGCTTCTTCTCTGCATCATAGAGCTTCAACCCGTATGTGTGGATTAATTTCAGGGTGAACTGTGAGATTCCTGAGAGTCTTGCTGAGTCCATGCCGTGGTTTCCACTAGAGAATCATGTCCGGTTTAATACAGATGTGTTGCTGCCTTCAGATGAAAATGAGCTCATAGTTTCCATTAAAATGTCTCAGTTTCAAACATCCGATATGTTGTTTATGTTCCGCTGGGAAGAAAATATTTACATTTTACACAGAGTACATGTGACATATCAGCAGGTCACATGATTGATTTATTTTCAACACAATCTAGTTATTGAAACAAATAAAAGAGCCTTTCTTTTTGAAAAAATATAAATTCTGTAAGATTTGTGAGGCTGTTTCATATTTCAGCCATCACACAGACTGTTGTCATGGAGACAGGGCATGGAGACCACGCTGTGCATCGTTTCAGCTGTAAAACTTTAAAGAAGTAGTGAAAAGTCTTCTTTCTTCCAGGACATAGCAGATCTTTGTCCATCCTGCCTCAGGCTCTGCATGCATGAAATGTTGCTTTCAACCAGCCGTGTCTCTGATTCTCTCCAGGATGTGTTCTTGATATGCTTCTCCCTGGTCAGCCCGGCTTCCTTTGAGAACGTCCGAGCTAAGGTCAGGACTGACTGACCCCCCCCCCCCCCCCTCCATGCCGAGTCTGACCACAAGGAAGCACATCTGTGGCTTCACCTGGCGGCGGATGCGCCCGCTCAGCCCTCGGGCTGGAATGTTCCAGGTTTGAATGGCCTCCATGAAAAAATGGAGATCAGAGGAGCATTGCAGAATGAGGCCTGAGGGTGCGCCGGCTCTGAAGGGGGACTGTGAGGACCAGCTGTGATTTGGTCTGCTGAGCGTCACAAGATGCTTTCATATGAAATCACACTTCTTTCCTGAGGTCACGCCTCCCCCTGCAGAGTCTCTCTCTGGTCTGAAAGGGTCCATCATGTGATGTGACTGGAGCTGGTTTTTCTGTGTGAATGAAACGGGTCTGCAGACGGGGGACCGGCGTTCAGTGCTCTCCTCTGCATCTAGCTAACTGTTTCATCTCTTCTCTCCCACTGATGCTGGGTTCTGTATGTCCATGCACATGTGGTGCCTCAGTGGTACCCTGAGGTGCGACACCACTGCCCCAACACACCCATCATCCTGGTGGGTACAAAGCTGGACCTGCGGGATGACAAGGACACCATCGAGAGGCTGCGGGACAAAAAGCTGTCCCCCATCACTTACCCACAGGGTCTGGCCATGGCCCGAGAGATCGGTGAGCTGCATGTACCAACATGCAACCTAAATGTTTTCTAATTAAGATTCATAACCGAGGGTTCAGATATAGAAACTGGAATCAGAAACTCACCGTTACCTTCACATGTAAGATTATTTTCCAGAAAGGTTGAGCATTAAAGTAAAAGCAGGGATGACACTGTCAGTTTATAATTCTTTTTCCTCAATAATGATATCAATACTGCTTGCCCTTAAAGGAAAATCACAGTTTTGCATCTGTATATTGAGAATCAGATCCACTACAAAGAAACCTGTTTTTGATTAGAGACCCTTCTGTATTATGAGAACCTCTAGCACAGGAGATGTTAGCAGACACAAGGAAGCAGCAATGTTAGCATGTAGCATAGTAACAAGAAGGGGAGAAACTCGGCCAAAATACTCAACCAAGCATCGGCCTCCAGCCCAAACAGTTCAAACCACAAGCAGCATATAAGACAGCATGAGGACATCAGCGTCCAGTTTACAGCCTCATCGTTTCTCCACACAGACAGGGAATCATATGAAAGCAGAGACTCTGCTTAAAGACATGACTGTCTCACGGACACGACTGTCTCACGGACACGTCTGTCTCACGGACACGACTTTCTCACGGACACGACTTTCTCACGGACACGTCTGTCTCACGGACACGACTGTCTCACGGACACGACTTTCTCACGGACACGACTGTCTCACGGACACGTCTGTCTCACGGACACGTCTGTCTCACGGACACGTCTGTCTCACGGACACGACTTTCTCACGGACACGACTGTCTCACGGACACGTCTGTCTCACGGACACGACTTTCTCACGGACACGTCTGTCTCACGGACACGACTGTCTCACGGACACGACTTTCTCACGGACACGTCTGTCTCACGGACACGTCTGTCTCACGGACACGTCTGTGTCACGGACACGTCTAGGGGGGTTCCTATCACATACCATGTGATCTTGGGCTTCAGCCCCTTCCATCCTTCATGGTGTTTAGTAAGATGTGCTGCAGTACGACTTCCTGAACCTTCCTGACCTCTGACTCAGCTGTTGCTAGAGGATGTGAAGGATCGTTATTCTCTGGACAATCAGCTTCAAGGTCCAGATCCCCAATTTTGGATCAGTTTCTTTCAGCCTCTGGTTGTGGAAGGCTGGCAGAAAGCTGCTGACTCTGTTACATACATTTGTCAGATTATACAAAATTAATTAATCAGTGAATAGAAGCACTCCTACCACTCGTGTTACTTTATTACAGCCCAGTCGGCCGGACCAGAGCCTCCTCACTTGTCTTTATATTCTGCCTGCTACAGAACTCAAACATTTACTGTATGGACGGATCTTGACAAAGTTTTCAGGAAATCTCAGAAATGGAATAAGGAACAAGACATTTTGGGGTGATCTAGATCACAGATTTCTTTGGTGAGGATTCCTTACAATGGGCAGATAAATGCTCTAATTGGCAGTTAACCCCACCTGAAAAATATTAGCTACAATCACTGACATAAAACTTTGAAATGGCTTGGTGGAGTTCTGCCTTATGATGAGTTCTTCAGAGGCTCTGCCCCCCGTGTTTGTGTTGGGAAATGAGTCCTGTGATGGCACGAGTTGTGAGTCAGTCCATGACTAAGGTCGAGTAGTTCTGGTTTTATTCTGGGGAATCGGATCTGAGCTGACTGACTGTCCAGGGAAGAATGCTTCCACCTCCAGTAGGACTGTGGAACGAGTATCTCCTTAAACACTGGTCTCTGAACCCGGAGGTTCTTCTGCATGGAGATCTGACCTGTTTAAGAAGAACAAGATGTCTCTCTAAGGAAACATTCTATGACTTTTGCTGTCTTTAACCCAGAGTATTTTTAACTCTGACTAAAGACAGGAATGTGTCCCATAGCAGTCTCAGGAAAGCTAAGGGGAGGTGGGGCTTTTGTTGTTGTCCGGTTTGAAGTGGGGTTGTGTGAATAGTTACAGTCCTGTAGTGGACGGCGGTCTGACTGCTAGCAAGCTGATGTCTGCTGGACAGGATTCTTTGTCCCATCGTGGACATCCCACCGAGAAACTGAGGAAGTTTAAAGATTCAGAATGCATGAGCTTTGAGGAGTGTTTAAATCATTCAGATTTACCTGCTGCAGGTGAGATGTTTGTCCCACAACTCCACTTCAAACATGGAGAAAACCTTTTCCAGTCTAAAGCAAACCAGAAAGAAAGCTGTCTTCCTCCTGCCTTCAGGGGCTGTGAAGTACCTGGAGTGCTCGGCGTTGACCCAGCGAGGCCTGAAGACGGTATTTGACGAGGCCATCCGAGCCGTGCTCTGCCCTCCACCCGTGAAGAAGAGGGGGAAGAGGTGCACCATGTTCTGAAGAGGAAACACTGTTCTTACCCGACTCTGCATCACCGGAACCACAACAACCACGTCTTCTCTGACAGGATGAGAGAAAACTAACGAGAGCAAGTGTGCAATTCTCAGATTGCGTTCTTTGTGTTGATGTTTTTCTTTTAACCATACTGGTAACAGAAACCAGATTAACTTCTTCATGGCAAAACACTGTGGAGGGTTCAGCTTCCCTCAGCCATAGTTAGCTTATGGTTGTTGAGTTGTTTGTATTCACAGAAGCAGATGACGTTGCCATGAGGGATGCAACGGTTTCTATAACTCGTCTTCATCCAGCATCTTCTCTCCTCTCTCAGCCGTGCTTGCTTGCCTTCATGCAATGGTGACTAGATAGAACGTGAACTGTGAATCTGCCTTCAGGCTGAAGTTACCCTCGGTTTCTAATCTGAGATCAGCATGTTGAAATAAAAGACAGGAACCCTTTCAGTCTGCCTCCACCAGCAGGTATGACCATCTGACAAGTTTTTAAATTAAACTCCTTTCATGCTCCCTTACGTAAGAAGGACATGTTAAACGTTCTCTTTTATGCTGCTGTGGCTGCCCTCTTCTTGAGGAGCAGCGATGACTGCCAACACCGGTTGATGGCGGTATTGCACCACTGGGAGGTTGTTTCCAACACAACCTTAATGCTCACATAGCCTGTCGTCAAAAGCTCGAGCAGCAGTTTTTGTCCTCGTTTCATTCATCTTCTGCATTTTTTCCTTCCCTTTCTTCTCCTCCTCCTCTTCCTTCTCTGGTTTGTTTCCGCTCAGCACAGACCCCATAATTCATGGTGGTATTGGGGATCCGCAAAGACCCTAAACACTACAAATGATTGTGTAACCACCGCAGCAGAAGGACGAAACTGTCCGTCTTCTGCGTCGAGCATAAATGCCCCTTAACAGTTTAAATCTAAAAATCTGAATATTTGTCCCTGTTGAATTCATTTAATTTATCAGACATGTATTGCCTTATCTGCAGGGTCTTGTCTAGAGGGGGGCCTTAAATTCTAGTCTGAAGTCATCTTTGTTACTGTGTTGTGTAATGCCAAATCCCCAGCTGGAGCCACCAGAGCAGCTGGTTGACTTTTACCTGACCATTTAAACCAGTGTGCAAACCTCCAAACTCCCAGTTGTTCCAGTGAAAACAGCGGGTGTGTCCGACAGACAGCTGATCTTACTCATGTTTCTGAGGGTAACTTCACACAACTGTGGACATGTGTGAGACAAGCATGCCAAACACTGGGGCTGTTCAACCTCGCTGCCTGAGTTCTGCCTCTACAGGTGGAGGAGTCTGCATGGGTCTTAAAATATTCTGTCTTAATTTATCCCACTGTGTAGATGTAGAGTCTGCTCCTCTGTGTGAGGGTGTGTGTGTGTGTGTGTGTGTCAGCTGCAGTGAGACAGTGTTGTTAGACATGTCAGGGTGGTGATAAAAGACAGCCAAGTTTTTTAGGGTCCAGTTTTTGGTACTATTTCATACTGCAGTTATACACACAACTTTTCAACAATATGTGGACATTATGACAGAGAACGGTGGAGTAGTGACATGTCGTGGTGTAAAGAATAATCCTTAGAAAGGAGTACATTATTAATAACTAGATGTTCCTGAATATTTAACTCTTACAAGTAAAACCATTCAAACTAAAGGGATCAGAATCACTCATGTTCAAGTGTTGCTAACGGTGTCAAAGAACCAATCTTTGTGGAGGTTTCTGCAGACCTCACCTTTATGTAAAGCATTAGTGGTCTCTGCAGGCCCCCCGTGTGTCTCTGCAGAGGGTGCTGACTCCCCCTTCAGGACACGGTCCTGTCTCCGGTGGACACAACTGTGTGGTTGAATCATGTGGTGTGGTCCTGCTAAGGTGTGAACACGTAGCTAAGAAACAGCAGAAAAAGAAGAAAAAAAGTGATAGTACTATTATTGCATGGAAGTTCTGGTTATTTGACCCACTGTAATTCTTAGGAGAGGTTGTGTGATGAAATGCATCGGCCATGTATGTATGTAATGTAAGATTACTTGTAAACTTGCTCAAACTGTTTGTCTTTATTACTTTACATGTCTATGTGGTGGAATTTTCATTTTTTTGTATACTAAATACATATGCATATGTAAGGTGCTCTGCTTTATGTCCTGATTCACACATCAGCATCGATCAGTCCTCTCAATGCAGCCATTTCTGAACACAGAGAGTTTACTGAGTTCATAATAAACCTGGAAGGACCTGGAAGCAACACAGGGGTTAAAATCCGCCTGTAAAAGTCTTAGTTTTATATGCAGATAAACAGAAGCTCAGGAGGAGAGCTGAAGGGACGGAGATCCGCCCCGTTTACGTGTTGGATCATAAAACTGACCCCGTGTTCCTCCTGAGCTGTTGACCAGAGCAGAAACTGCTGCAGGACCGGCTGAAACACTAGCAGAAGTCAACAGCGGTAGAAAGTCGAGCATATTTTAGTCCAGGTTCCACATTCAGCACCATCTGTCTCCAGGGGGCTGAAGCAGGAAAATAACTGATCAATAATGAAAACTACTTCTTTTCTACCATATTATTATCAAGATGTTTCCATTTTTATTCATTTATTAACATGAAAATGCAAAGCAACATGTGAATTCATGCCAAGCTGTATCATGATGGGAAAACAGCATTTAATAAAAAGCAACTAGTATCCTGTTCTCCTTCACAAGCGGGCGGTTAGATAAGACATTTTAAACACGGGACGCGGACATCAGCAGCTGTTGTCCTCATGGCCATGTGTCTTCTGCACACATAACTGGAGTTACGCCTCTTCGTCTGGCAGTGAGGAAACGCAGGTCCATCCCTGGAGGTAGGATGAGGTCAGACTTTCTGTCCTGTGAAGCCCTTTGATCTTTCAGATTGTCTAAAACTTTCAGGAAGTCGTGACCTACACGGGGTTCCGGGTTTCAGGGTTTAGGTCACTTCTTGGGACTGCTGTAGTGTCCTAGCGGGGACCCCTGGACGTAGTTGAGGATGGCGCTCTGCAGGTAGCTGGCTCTGTTGGCCTCGTCTTCCCTCATCCTCTGGGTCTCTGCCTCCTTCAGACGCAGCTTCTCCAACATGGAGGACATCTCACTCTCTTTGTCGAGGAGCGCCTCTCTGTGGTTTCTGCTCAGCACTGATGGAAAACAGGAAGCCTTAGAAGGAGAACATGGAGCAACAAGAACAGGAGGGAACGTGGGCTTGTACCTTTAATCTCCCTCTCCAGGGCGCTGATCTTCGCCTTCAGGCCTCCCTGCGCTGTCATCTCTGCTTGGAGAAGGCCGATCTGTTCCTGCAGCTCCAGTTTGACCCGGCTCACCTCAGCCACCTTCTCCTGGTCTTTACCAGACAGATCCTGCAGCAAAACAACAAACGGCTGGGAATAAATATACTTCACAGAGTCAGCAAAACACCTGGACGAAAACCTTAGGAGATGCTGGACTAATCACAGAAAAGAGATTGGAGATAAAAATAACTATTCAGGAGGTTTGCCGGTTTGTCCTGACCTTCTGCAGCTCCTCAGTCCTGCGCCGCAGACCATCCATCTCCAGGCTCTGCTGGCCGTTCTTGGCCTGCAGATCAGAGATGGTCTGCTTCTGCTGGGAGCAGTGAAGCTGCATCTCCTGCAGGGAGGATCGCAGCGAGCGGAGCTTCTCCTCCAACGTTGACACGTGCTCCTGCTGCTCAGGAAAGATGGGACAAAAAGCTTTCAGCCACTCTGATGCTGGAGACGTGTTTTCTCCTTTCTTTCCCACATTCTGACATTATATTGCAAATATAGGACTTCCATGTGTCTTCAGTCTAAAAACATTTAAGACCATTTCCAATCGAGGCCCACTCGTTCCTCCTGTCCTCAGTTCAGCATAATGAGATCAGCTGGGAGTGATCCAGCTAGAATAAATCCTTGTTCTGCGTCTCTAACTCAGCTGTGGGCCAACATGGAATCTGTGCTGCCTCTGCTGGTCTTCATCATGTTTGCTGCAGCAAGCAGAAAGAAGCAGCTGTCTTCACCAACCTCCTCCAGACGGACTTGAGCTCGTACTCGTCCCAGTTCCTCCTCTGCGTGGGCCCGCTCCGTCACACAAGCTGCTTTACTTTTACTGAGCTCCTGCAGCAGAACGACGACATCATCATCATCATCATCATCATGAAGAAGCAGAAAGGTGACCTCATGGATACTATGAGCCCATTCGGACTGGTTTAGCAGCAGTTCTGATGGACAAGCTGCATACTACTTTACAACTCACCTTATACTCTAGTTTGATCTTCTCCACTAAAGGTAACACCAAACCCAAAACTTCCTCTATGAACATTTTCAAACCAGCTGCATATATGTAATTGGCTAGTATATATGTATATATGAATGTGTGACAATCAGATCACTTGGACTGATTGTCAGTGAAGCGCCTTGAGATGACTTTGTTATGAATTGGCGCTAAACAAATAAAGTTGAATTGAACACACAGGTTCTGATCCGGACCAGAAAGGAGCACATATACAGTAGCACCAGTTTAAAAGTGCTTTTTTTAAAGACAGGGGAAATTTTATTGTAGATTTCAAAAGACAGTTAAGAACAAACAAAAAAAAATCCCCCTTTTAAGTTTACTTTTTATTTAACTTTCTACTTATTCTATTGCTAGGTGTTTTGATATGCAAGCAGATCCAGCCATATATATGCACTGTCTTCTTCTATGGTGCTATTACTGAGCTTCCAGATAGCATCAACTTCACACTGATATTTGTCCACTCAGAGACACGGTAGTAAAATAGCAGGGACAGTATGTGGACCCACAGCGCTTCATTCTAAGAGAATAAAAATATAGAATTCCTTAGATCTTAAATAAATTTATACTCCAGCGCGGTCTGAGCGACAGTTCTTACTACTCCCTATGACTAGACGTGAAACCATCAGAGGACAGAGCTTTTTCTTTTGGAAACATCCATCCATCAGTTTTCTGTACATGGTGGCGGGTGGGCTGGAGTCTATCCCAGCTCTTATCTGGGTGATAGAGGCAGTGTACACCCTGGACAGGTTGCAAGTTCATCGCAGGAAATATTTTGTTGTTTAAATCTATCATATAAATAATGCCACTTGCTGATGTAATTCTACTAATTACTTATTTAATCAATTATTACATAAAAACTATTTTAAATGATAGATTGCATTTTCCCGTTATAGATCTGTGATTATAGATCTGTGATAGTTCCACGCAGCAACTTTTGATTGAGACAACATTGAAACCAAATCTCCTCCATCCACCCTCTATGGATGTTCCCCTCAGGTAAGAGTCTGAGTGTCCTCCTTCATAGTTCATTACTATGGTCACATCAGTGACGTCACTTTTTCTGCATACTTGCATCTCTACACATCTCATCTCCAACCCTCACTCACTGCCATCACACCCTCTGTCTTCCTCCAAAGACTCATCCTTCCCAGCATTGACAAGTGTGGCTCCTTCGTTTCCATCTTCTTCCATAAGCTTCAGATGGACCAGGATTCAGAACCAAAACCTCCTGGCCATTCTCAATGTTTGGGTTTAGATCGGTGATGTTGACAATGTCCAGGAGTTTGTGGTACTGATGGGAGCAGCTGAAAGGTACACTCTCTACCTTTAAGATCAGACTTAAAACCTTCCTTTTTGATAAATCCTGTAGTTAGGGGTGGCTAGCCATCCC
>JBBBVT010000023.1:21916188-21930691 GCA_037177035.1 Craterocephalus eyresii | reverse complement strand
CCGGAATATACGTTTAGGTTGCCCAATCAGACCTCCAGGATCGAGCAGAGGTATGGCGTCGCACAGCAGACTTCCGGGAACGAGCCGAGGTATGGCGCCGCCTATGGTCGCCATTTTGCCTGCAGCAGGGTACCTCTCAAGCAGTCTTTGAAACACAACATTCACGGTTCAGACACTTTGTCTAGGGTGTGTTTTTTCAGTGGTTAATCGTCTTGTTAAAGAACATGTTCTGAACATTGAATAGCTGTACTATGTACAAGCAAAAGTGTCTGATCCTCAGCATGATATATAATCAAGTTCAGTGTACTGGTCTGTTATCTGTAAGCGAATGATGGTCTGGCTGCTGTGTTATGTTCTCCAAGTTTAAATACTTTATATTCAGCTGGTTCAAATATATTATACTGAATCAATCTTAAAAACGGACTTATGTGTCATGTGTAGTTTTGTTTTGTTTGTTTTTTGTTTGTTTTTCTTAGTAAGTAGGGTTTCTGATCTGGGGATATAAAAAAAGCTAACAAAAAATCTAAAAAAATCGGCAATATCAACAAATTGCAATTTAAATCAAATAGGCACCCTAGATAATAATAAAACAATCAAATTGGGAGGAAAAATAGCCTCCAATAAGATAAATTAATTAATATTTTGACACTAAAACGATCACAATATAAGAAAGTCTCTTTATTCCCTTCAGTGGCAGCAATACACCTCCGTAAAACTTAAACCCTTTAAAGTCAGAACCAAGAAAATACAGAAAAGTCTGATTTTTTTATATGAAGTCATTATTTTGCCCTTTTAATGATTTTTGAAAAATAAAATAATTTTTGTATATTTACCAATTAGTATTATGTGATATGTCCAAATTATTGTAGTGTAAAAAGTGTCAATAAAACAGGTATCAGATTGTGTTAAAAAGTTTTTTAAGCTAAGGTTTTATCATAGAGTGATACTAAAGGTCTCAGAAACAATCAAATATGATACATTTGGCATTGAAGGGTTAAATGATCCTGCATTTACCTTTTTTAAAATTAACATTTTATGATCACACAAAGACTTGGACCACAGTAATACAAAACGCTCACAGAAAAATAGAGAAATACAGGGGAAAAACGTATAAGAAAGATAAAAATGGAAATAACAGAAGGGCCAGTGTTTTAATGATGTGTACGATTTCTGATACAAGACATGGGCTATAGTTTAACATCTGTTTTTATAACCTCTGACTTTAAGTGTTTCACAAAAGGACAGACACACAGCCGCTGATGCATACTCTGTGGCACACACAAACAGCATGATTAAGTTATGGTCTATTTTATTTTTAATGTGCATGGTTTAAATTCTACTTTGTGTATTATTTAATTTAATTTATATATATATATATATATATATATATATATATATATATTGTTTTAAGTTACTGTATGTTATTAATCTTATCATTTTTAACTGAATCTGCATAATTAAATCTTTGCTCTTTTATCTTTCAACTATTACGCGTAACAGTGAGTGAAGAGTGAAAAGAAAAGCCTTCAGTTATCTTGATTCTGGGAAACAAAAAAAAGCACATTTGTGAACATTTCATTCAAACCACATAACAGAGACAAATGTTTCCCATCAGCTTTTTTTATTTGTGGTGGCAACATCGTGCAAAAAGCTCTGCTGAGAAATGGGAAAAAAAACATGAATAATATTGTGCATGGAAAATAAAAACAGAGGCAGGCTGCAGCATCCTGTGGGACTGTGCTGCTCCTCCAAGTCCAAAGAGATTCCTCTCCGGGGTTAAGATCATGCACGAGACGTAGACGATTCTACGGACTCCGTTTATTGGAAATCAGCAAGGAGAAAAAAAAAGAATAAATACATCTCCTTCTAAAAGAAGAGAAATTCCTGCAGTGAGGCTCCACATACAGCACGTGATACAGCACATCGAAGAGGAGCTTCCTGCAACAGACTTGGCAATGTGGTGTAACTACAGGTGATATGGCATACGTGTTGGGTCATGACTTGTTTAAGATCAGCCAGCTACAGTGATGAGTTCAGTGGGCTCCTTCTCAACCTGTACTTTCTCTAAGTATTAACATGGAAAGGCATCCCAAACCCACTCATTCTGATGGCATCGGAACCAAAATACAACCTCAGTTACACCCAAGTTCATTTGTAAAAAAAGAAAAGCAAATGTTAGATTACTGCATCTATAACAGAATTAGATCCTGCCACAGGGCTAAAGTGAAAATTTACACATGGGAATGCATATCGATAAAAATAAAATTAATTGCCCACCATAGCCGTGAGGATTCAATAAACTCCTCCTCAGATTAAAGAAAAAAACGATGCACGTTTATTCTGATTGCAAATACTATTACAAACGCTCAACGCTAACCCACCACAAAGAGTCTGCTTCTGTATCGTACAACGCCAACACACGTCGCCAGCTACTATTCACCGAGGTCGAATCTTCAGAGAACACATTTTTATATAGAAAACCTTTTTTTCCTTCTTCTTCTTTTTTTTTTTTTTTTTTTTACAGAGCAATAAAAAAGTTAAGGCAAGATGCGTCAAACAGAAATCCCGAGGCAACGGGCCGGCCTCTGCAGGGCTTCTGGTTCCTCTGACCCAGGATCAGGTTCATCCGGCGGCTCCTGCACGCTCTCTGTCTCAGGCATCTTGCTCAGGTTGGAGGGGAAGAGGAGGAAGCGGTGGCGGCGGTGGTGGAGGAGGGCGGGGTGGGGTCTGGTCCTCCTCCCCTTTGAGCCTCCGCTTCAAGTCTGCCAAACAGCCCTCTTTGGCACTTAAGCTGGCAGACTCAGCTTCTTTCCTTTCAGCACTGAAAGCAGAGAGGAGATGATGTTAGCCAGAGGAGTAACTGAAAGACCTTAAAATCTGACCCATGAAATAATGAGCACAAGATTACTAATTTTTAATCTGGAGTCTTTAATCCCCTTACCAACGTGTAAAAATAAATACATTTCCATCTATGCACCGTTTATTACTTTAGGTCAAAATCCTTGTAGTGCAAATTTATCCACTAGGGGGCAGAAGACAAGCCACAGATTGTATCAAACTGACCTTACCATGAAAGGATGCAGCCATCACTATATGAATATATATCAAATATGAGAAGCATTGGATTACACCCTAAGGAAATAATAATTACATAAGTATTGTATAAACTTTAAAATCAAAATGGTGCTGTATAAATAATTTATAAATAAATGTACATTTTAAACAAATTAATTTAAAGTCATAAAGGCCTGGTATGGGTTGTTGGGAGGTATTTTTGGGTTGGGGGTGGGGAGGTCCAGGGCACCCATAGCTTTGCAGCTTCCGACCCATCCCCAACTAATTACACCTGCCTTCAATGGTCTTGGCTGGCTGAGATAATCATTTTTATCATTATTAATAAAATCATCATCACTGTCAGTACCACTATCTTAGCATCTCCTCATCATAATCACTAAATGATTGTCAACATTTTTCTTTTTTTGCCATCTATTTTTCTTTAGACAGACTGTATGTTTATGTCGTTTATATGCATTGATTGTGTAATAGATCCGATCTCATCGACCTTTACCAGATTTTCTTGATTCTATTGATCTATCACAATAGAATAAAATAAATAAAAAAAATAAAAAAATTGTTTTTTGTTTTATTTATTACAAAATAAAAATGTAAGATAAACAATGATTATTTCATATGAACAAATACATAAATAAATGCATAAATAAAATAAGTAGGTAAGTAATTAAGTAACTAAATTAATAAAACAATAGTGGTTTCACTGGCGGACTGCGGAGTTAAGGATATGATGGTTA
The DNA here is from genome assembly GCA_037177035.1 of Craterocephalus eyresii. Lineage (NCBI taxonomy): Eukaryota > Metazoa > Chordata > Actinopteri > Atheriniformes > Atherinidae > Craterocephalus > Craterocephalus eyresii. The sequence goes on along the minus strand of JBBBVT010000023.1, from coordinate 21,926,882 downwards.
TTGATCGTTTTAACATTGCTGTGAAGTTCGGAGATGAAAAAAAACAAAGTTAGAGAGCTATTTCCACTTTACAATCATCAGGGGTGTCCAGCTCTGGTCCAGAGCCACAATCCTGCAGGTTATAGACAATTCCTACAGAAACACATCTGATTCAACTCACATGCCTCTCCCGGGCTTGTAGCCGAACCATGTCCATCCAGGTTCTGCAGCAGGAAAACCGGCAGGACCCTTTAGGACCGACACCCTGACCTACACGAAGCACGTCTTTTTCTTCAGCTACCGGGTGCAATACTGTAGCCTTATTCTGCTTATCCGGAGTCAGATCTCGGGGGCAGCAGCCTAAGCAGGGAAGCCCAGACTTCCCTCTCCCCGGCCACATCGGCCAGCCGAGAGATATAATCGCTCCAGAGTGTCCTGGTCCTGATAATGAGGACTGGTAGGACTAAATTGTTGCAACTTAGGTTTTACTGCCACCTAACGGCCTGGCATGCATAACGCTGTCGTGTCAATATAGGTTTTTTCAATCCTGCAAAGGGGGAAAATGCAAATTTGGTTGCAGCGTTGTGGTGTAGGCCTGAGGCGTGTAACGCTCTTTAACACCCAGTTCTAGTGGGTGATTAGTGGTGATTTTAGGCGGCGATCAGTAGGGAAAATATTGCAAAGACGTACAGAATTCAGGAAAAATGGCAAAATGTACACTTATAGCTGCGTTTCCAGCTTCGCCAATTACCAGAGGGAGTTTTTCTGCTTTTTACACTCAGTCCTTCCTTACTGATTGCAAGTACCTATATAAACATTTTTTTTGTTGCTATAAGACTGCAGCACATTAGTTAGACTGGGAGTAAGTGAAAGTCAGATATCCTGCAGGAGCTCAAAATGGAAATATTTTAACACAACAAGCTTAAAGTGAAGCAACAGGATGACCCAAACTGTCCACAAAGCACTGCAGTGAACAAATTAATTTCTAGATAAATGTACTAATTGGCCTCCAGAAGGTCCAGAAATTCTGTCAATTTCACTACAACGTGAAGGAAGAGATGACTTTCACCAAATTCATGCAAATCTAATTTAGAATAAGTGCTTCTCAGCGGTGGGAAACGTTGGCCGGGTATGGCTAATCTAATGCAAAATGTTCAACATGTTGCTTTAATAAGTTGATCTTATACCATCAGGGTCTGGCGCCACACTCACCTTTTGTTACATACAAGTAGAAAAAGTCGCAGTAGAGGATGGTCTGTACCACTCCGGCCACGATGGCGATCATGTCAAAGAAGCCCTCAAAGTAAAACCTCCATATCCAGTTGAAGAGGTAGAGAGCTCTGTAGAGTCCCAGGAAGAACAGGTAGTGGGTGGTGATGGTCTCGGCTTCACCCGTTTTGCTGATCATGAAGAGCTGGGGGAGAATAGCCACCGACTCCAAGTAGATGGAGAACGTCCACAAGATCTGAGGAGAGGAAAGCGAGGTGGAGCTCAGGTAAATAATGATTCAAACCGTTGCATAGATGTGGTAGGGAGCAAATGAAAGACGTCTAACCTCCAGAGGAGAAAAGTCGTGGTTAACCAGGAAAGCCAGTCCGCCAACGGGGACGACCAGGAACTCCACTCTGAACGTGTCATGGTTCCCATCGTAGGTTGCCTTGAACTTCATGTAGATCAGGTACACGGTGGCGTACGCACATCCGATGTAAATTAGCTAAAATACAAGACATCAACGTGTTAAAACACACAACAGCTTGATGCAAATGCAACTGATCAGCCACGAAGAGCCGCCTGAATTTTACTGCATTTTCATCCTTTAGCCAACAAAGGTGTGTCGGCTCGGTGAGCAAGTCACTCCTCAAATACTGCAAGCTCAGCCCTGGAGGATGAGGAGCACTTAGAGAGAAAGTTTTTTACCTTCATGGTGGTGTTGTAGAGCGAGATGAAGGATGTGAGCAGGTCCAGATAGCGAGTGGTGAACACCAAGGCAAACAGAACCTGACTCTTTCCAGAAATGCCTGCAAGGAAACAAGCAGAGCATAAAAAGGATGCACACAGCAGGAACTCTTATCATGGACTGCAAGTCTGAAGAGTTCGGATGCAATTTGCAGCAAAAGCCGCAGTTAATTATTTCAGTGAACCACAGGTTAGAAACAAGTCATACAACCTGATTTCCATGCAACACAAACCCAGCTTTTAATACAAAAGCTCCCCTTCTTTCAACCATTCCCTCTTTCGGTGAATGCACAAAGGACAATTCCACCTTGACTACATTTAATCAGGTTCCAAAGAGTCTTAAAAAATCTGGACTGAAATATTCTCCAACACATGTAGATCCAGTAAAACATTGTTTCTGATTCGTAAAACGTTTAATCTATTTGTGAAAATGGGGCTCATTTTATGGATCAGGTAATATAGCTGACAAAGGAAACTTAATACTATAGAATTATTTGCATTTTCCTAAACACCTAAACAGGTTATAGGTTTCCCAAATCAAACATGCCTCTTTTTATATATATTTATATCTGGATTTTACAGAGGACCTGATCCAATGTGGTCCTGGTCCCAAACCAATCCGTGAAACCGTCCTTTTAAAAGTAATCATATCTGTTATAATACACGAGTTATGCAGCACTGCGGTGCAGATAAGATGCAGGTAAACATCCACATAGATCAGCCTCAACAGGGCTGATCTATGTGGTGTAGCTCCCCGCAAACAGCTGCGATAGAGACCTCAGGTGACAGGCTGTCAGGTAGCGATAACACCTTCAACCTTTGCCCACTGAGGAAACACGAAAAGAGCAAACTCTCACCACAGTTACACTCTATGCAAGTACTCGCATTTCTTCGGAGGTCTGAACAAACCTGCAGTCAAGACACCGACTGCTGCCACGTCAGAGAGCTCGCGCTCGGCTGGAATAAAGTAACGTGCTGCAGCTAGCAACGTGAAAAGTGAAGTTAACTCAGGATTTACACGTCAAAAAATGAAAAACACCCCTCTTCATTCAGATATCTGGCACACGGGGCCCGCTGCACTGTCAGAGCTAGCTAACGAGGTAGCTGCTGCTGCTTACACTAAATATTTCTTTTAGTCACAAAAGCATGTTTTGAAGTTGGACTCTGGCTCTACACGCAACCATGCTCCACCCGTGACCGTGACAGTCTGAGGGGCCAGAGTTCATATTTGATGACAGGGCACGCCGGTGGTGTGGACACTGGTACTAGCAAGTTTTAGCTAACGCTAGCTGCGATCTGGTGAATGAGCTCCAACTGCTTAAGTTACAAGGGGGTACTTATTTCCCGTCTTCGCCCCCCTTCATTTATTTTTATAAGACAGAGGTCAGTGCAAACTCTAAATTAAGAAATTGGGGCACTCACCGGCACAGGACCTGGTTTTCCATATTTTTAGCAGCAGGATGATGATGGCTGCTAGGTGGGACAGATCGCCGGTTAGCCTGAAAATGTTCATGTTTGAGGAAGCGTTTTCACTCGGAAACCGATCTAAGACCCTTCAGAGAGTTCCGCTCGTCTCCGGTAATGGTTCGTTTTTTACCTGTCAGTGCCAGATAACAACGTGACACCAGAATAGTACGATTCTAGCCTCAGAAGCTGGGAAAATGGCGAGTAAAGAGCGACGTGGCTTGGGGACGTGGCTAATAGAACAGTAACCAATGCAAAACGGGGAACGCGGGCGGCTCGACCAATCAGAAGAGCGGAATGTGTAATTTGCATAAATTATGATAAAGCAGCGCTGCCTTCCTGTTCCAAGGAAAGGGTAGTAAATTGTAGCTTCCTGTAGTGGCTCGTTCTAGTTTTCGTACAACCAGGAAACCAGCGAGGTTGGAGAAATAGTTAAAATATCAAACATTCAAGTAAATAGAATTACCCATTGATAAACTGAGTATAAGCATGAACCATCCCCATATTTTGAAGAAAGACATTTTAATGTCGTGTAGAAAACGACAAACCTGCAGCATTTCAACTACACACCACAATTCCCTTAGTGACAAGAAGAAAAAGATAAGGCAGAAATTGCATGACAGGTAGCTTTTATTTAAAAACCCATGATATACTCTTAACAAAGATTGCATTAAAATATGGCACATTTTTGAATAGTGGGTGGTGCACCACAATCCTGTGTGCACTGCATTTTAAAGTCATATAACATTTGGAAGAAGTCATTCCTGTCTTTAACAAATAAAACCTACAATCCATAATAAACACTCCAGTGTTTCTTCAGTTATGTGTCATCATTAAAGCTGTTCCACTCTACACACACACATGATCAAATGAACACAGACAATGAGTAGTTAATCAATGGAGGCCTTTAAAAAATTCTGGACAGATATTTTGACACCAACTCCTAATATTAACAAAATGACAAGTATATCAAAACATTTATAGCAGCTAAAGATTGTGGGCTTGGTTTGGAACGAGTAGTCAGAAGCACCAGTTAAGATGAGCATATTGTTGCAACTGCAAAAATTCACATGCCAGCTTTAAGGCAGGACCCTGTATCGTGTCAGCCGAGGATGTAAGGTTGCTGCGCTACCCTCTCAGGGCATCAAAGCAGCAAATGTACAGTTTATTGAAAGATTATTACTCCATGATTGACACTTATAATCAAATCAAGTTGCAGCTTACAAGCACAACTCTTTGCCACTAATAATTTCTCTATATTTTACCTCCAAACAACCAGATTTGATCTACTGAAGAAATACTCTGGCATAACAAAGGCTCCAAACCCAACTGATGAACCAGTATTGTTTCAACCCTTAACGGACAACTTTGCAGAAAACCAATTTCAAAGTCCTTCTAGGATTTTGGTAAAATTTGCAACAAAAGCTGCATTGGTTTTTTGTAGTGTTTGGTAGATGTCTGTCAACGTTTTTGGCATAAAGTTTCATTTTCACTAAATTCTTAGTTATATGTTTTATGAGTTTAGTTTTATGCTCAGAGGTTTTTATTAGACAGCTGCATGACAGGAAATATGTTCAGAGAGAGAAAGGGGATGTCATGGAGCAAGCCCCAATCTGAAGATATTGCATAATGAAGAAGAGCCTTAAAGTTCTGTCAAAACTGCATTTAAGTTGCTGTGATTGCAAGGAAATTTGCAAGTGATGACTGAATTTAGGTTAATAGTCTCCAAAATTTCCGGAGACACTAATTTTAAATGATATCTATAGGCTCTACTGATGCATAATGTTTAATTTGTATTCAGTATTAGCTGAAAATGTCAGCTAGAGTTCACTGTGTTGGACAGAAAATAAAGCTGTGGATAGAAGGTGTTCCTAAGAAACGGGACCAGGTCCAGTTAAGACCGGACACTTCAGCTGATCCCTCATCAGAAATGGTCTTCATGGAAACATGGCTGTGAAAAAACCATGGGAAGAACAGGCTGAGGTATGCCTGTAAAAGCAGTGGCAGCAGGTCTGGCGGAGGGATGGTGACCCTGTGTGGGATCATCTGGACTGAGAATAGAGGAAAAGGCAGAAACATTCAAACAAAAGCTTTGGATGGTCCTTTAAGGATCCTGGAAAAATGTTGAATGAATTTCCTTTTGAGACACTATATAAAAATGAGGCATGACCCAAGACTTTTGCTCACTACTGCAGATAAAAAAAAGCACTTCAGTAACTTCTGTCATGATTAATGACAGAAACGTTAGCAAAGAGACACAGAGACTTCACGGAACAGACACCTACAGCATGATATGTTCAGAAGAGCAGGTCTTCAATGGAATTTCCGGAAAGATACACAACCTTCCAATTATTATTATTATTATTTTTTTGCTTAAAAGATGGGAGGTATCAGAGGACGGCGGGGAAAAGTTAGAACTACAGTACCTGAGCTTCACCTGACTCACCAGAACAATACAAGTCAGAGATGAATGAATGTATGAAGGATGCTTCTAATAACCGCAAAAAAACCAGCCGGGATCAAGTTTTTACAGCTTCAGTCTTCAGAGAGCAGCGTCCTCGCCCCCTCTGAGGCCTTGAGGACGAACACGGCATCATCCAGGACGTAGTAATCGTTATACATGTCTCCCTCGCAGAGGTATGGCACCCGGGTCACGGCCTCCACCTCCAGCCCCGCCCGCAGGAACACCTCGTTGGAAAGGTTGGTCACTTGCTCCTCCCACGTCTTTCCCGCAATTTTCAGGTGCTCTCTCGGACGTTCCCATTTCCCTCCTGACAACGAAAAACAAAGTGTTCTGTTGTGGATTTTACTTATTCCCACTGGTATATCTGATACTGGTTTCCCACTGACCAACTTCCACATAAGGCTGGAAAGGAAGCACGGCAGCCAGGACCAGTCTTCCTGTTTTGGGAACTAAGGATCTCCTGATGTCTTCCAGGAGGCTCAGAGGATCGTCGCAGCGGTCCAGCAGGTTCAGACAGCTGATCACATCATACTGGAAACCAGTATGCTGCCACTCATCTATTTCCAGAACTCTGTGAGCGGATAGAAAAAGCAGCACAGTGAGTTTATCCCAGAAAATGATGGAAACATGCTGCCTTCATTAGGGGGGAAAAACCTGAAATAATGTGTTTTTCCTGATTTTACATGATAATGTATACAAAAGAAAGAGGCTTGTTATTTTTTTAATCAGATTTTATTTCTTAAAGGGACATTCTGTAACATTTTCTGTTGTTTACTGACCAAAATCAATACCTGCATGTAAATATGTGCTATCACTCGTTATGACCTCTGCTACTCATCTGACACATTCTCGTATGCAAAGAATTTCAGATTTCTTTTTATATGAAGGGTAAGTCTGCAGGGAAACACCATGACGGTCTGCCATCTTGAAACTACCGCCACCAATAAGGGACAAACAGCCCCAATGTGGAGATCCCAAAATGGTTCAAAACAGCTGAAACAGGAAAAACAGGAAACCTCCTTATGGCTAGGAGATCTGGACAAAGAAACTGGCCTCAAGTTTTTGTCCCAGTATAACCAGCGTATAAAGCCTTCCCATCGGTTTTTAACCCAGCTTTACCGCCACTAAAAGCCAACGTTTACTGTGAATGAAACCATGTTAACATCCAGTTCCAGCCAGTGAGGAGACCTAGATTTCACTGTATGTGAACTTATTGGATAGCAGATGTTTGAATGTTGTCTCCAACAAGCCGTCTCCGGGCCGTGTATCTGTGGAACCAGCAAGTGATTCCACTCAGCAGCGAATGAACCTCCTTCAGTGTATGAGCAGAACAAACCCAGCATGGAGACGCCCTGATGAAGATACACTCCCATGTCACACACTGATGATGGGATGAAATAAAAAACCTCTTGCTGAGTGAACACTCCATGAATTATTGGATGATATGTTTTCATCGGTGTTGTCGAGGCTTTTTGACAAACGGTGCCGACCGTTGGCACATTTCGTGTTTGAGAAAGTGAGGTGCACGATTCTAATGTTACATGGGGGAAATTTTAACCCACTGTCCCTTTAGGAAAAAAAAAATATTTTTTATAAATATATAGTATTACAATAACCTAAAAAATAAATCTGACCAGTTTTCTGAATAAACTTTTCTTCTTCGGAATTAAAAAAAAATATTTTAGCCAAAATTTATCCAGATTTATCAAATATTATTTATATTAAAAAACAATAAAAACATAATTTTATGCTGTTTGTGTGCTTTTTTATAAATATTTTTATCCTATTTCATTGAATTATAAAAATTAATTGTATGTAAAAACATTTTTGCAATGTACAAGAATCCAAATTACAAAACTGTAAATATTATTTTTTTTAAAAATACACTGTTTTCTGAATTAAAAACAACGCTTTTTTGTTTTTCTGAATTTGAGAAGATTAGTTTTCTAAAAAACTGAATAATAATCAAAAAAATGTTTAAAACAATTTTTAAAAAATCATTTTCTCTTTTTCTGGATTAAAAAAAGGTAATTTTACTTAAAATAAATTCTGTTTAAATGTTCAGAATTCATTCTAAAGTATATGTTTGGAAAGGTGTAATTATCATAAAAGAATTAAAATGAAATGAAAAATAAATAAATAATGTTCTTCAGTTTTTCCTGAATTAAAACCATAATTGTATTTAAATAATCTGATTTGGTTTTCTAAATTCAGCTGATCTATTTTTAAATTATCCATTTAAACCAAACATCAGAGGTTTTATATATAAATCTGAACACAGACTCAATCTGATGACAGAACCCGGATCCATATGGCAGCAGGTTTCATCTCCGTTGCTTTAATAAGATGCAAAAAAGGACGGATATCTCTCAGCTTTAATATGTTGGAGGGAAAATTAAGATGTCTTCCAGGTTTATCTGTGGTGGATCATTTTACATTCAAATGTGACCAAAAGCCACAGCTTAGCCACAGTCTAGTGCACTCCTGACGCTTCACTCACTTGTAATTCCTCCTCAGGAGATGCCACTTCATGGGGCCTGACACTTCTGTTGCATAAACCTGTCTGAAATGGGCACCCATCACCTCGGTGACGCCGCCATCCCCGGCTCCGAGGTCCAGGAGTCTCTCTGCCCTCCAGTCCGGGCCAATCCGAAGCAGCCGCTGGAACTGATCGGCAGAAAACACGAACATTGATCCGCGGCCCAGAAACCTGAGACAGAGAGCGGGTCAGAGGGCGTGTGGACGGAGAGGGCGACGGACACCGGCCTGGACCACTCACCCGTTGATGGAGGTGCGCGACACCATGGGGCTGAGCAGAGTGGAGACGAAGGAGTGGTAGAGCTGGGTGAAGAGCCAGCCGGACTTCTCTGCACTCTGCCTGAGGAAAGTCTTGGTGTCCGAGTCCAGGTGGCTCTGAACGAACAGCGGTCGCAGAGATTCTCCCAGCAGGTCAGGGCAGCACCGGTACCACTGAGCCATTACGAGAATAAGACTTTTCTTTGGCCACAACGTTATAAACAGTATGTGTTCAGGCTCATCACCTATTAAGCATGGAGGTGGCAGCATCATGCTATGGTCAGAGCTGACGGAAGGATGGTTATACAGCAGATAACCCCCATGTAATCTGAAGGAATTAAATAAGATATTCTGAGAGGAATGGGATGTTTTTCCATTACACTTAAGTGTAACTTCCTTTTTTTATTTTTATCCATCCATTCTCCACAGTAGCAAGTAAAACCTAACAGATATTTCTATTGGTGCTGCCACTGAGACTCTAACCAAGACAAGTCGATATTATACATTAACATGTAATCAGCCAATCACACAGCAGCAACTCAACACAGAGAGGCGATAAAGACGACTTTCTGAAGTTCAAACTGAGCATCAGAATGAGGAAGAAAGAGGTGGCATGGGGGTTGGTCTGAGTATTTACTGGGATTTTCACACACAACCATCTCTAGGTTTTAAAGAGGATGGTCTGAAGAAGAAAAATGTATCCAGTTAGCAGCATTTACCAAGAAAAGCTGCTATAAAAAGCTGTCAAATTTCCCTTTTATTTGTTCCCTTGAAAAGATATTTACTTTTATTATAGTAGGCCAGCTTCTTATAAATAACATATGTTTTCTTATTAATTAAACTGTTTACCCTGCAGCTCAGCTTTATTTAATCCAAGGTTCCACCCACAGATACTACAGACACACCTCTGAGTGACAAAAGAAGAAAAAGCCTTCATGTTCACAAAGACGCACCCTGCTTTGAAAACGGGTTCACCACTTTAGCCACCAGAGCTCAGTTCATTCAGAACAACCCCACATGTGGACATGGCATGCATGCGTTTCTTTTGACGCTTCTTCCTTTTCAAGCAGGTTAGGATTGTATTGCTTTCTACTTTAAACTGCAATATGCTTTTCTTTCTTCTTGTAAGATCCTGTTAGAAATTAACCTTTGAAATAAATTATATATCCTCAGTAGGAGTTTTAAATTTCTTCCAAGAAAAAAATGAATAATTTAAGTCTCCCAAACAGATCATTTATATCCATGACAAAATAATATCAAATCATATAATACAGGAACAGCTGCAACAGCTGTTTCATCCACATTCTGCTTTACATTAAACTTATTAAACAGCTGACATTGACTCTAGAAATGTAAATGATCACGGTTTCCTACCTCATGCGCCTCAGCCGTGACCGCCTCGCTCTCGTTCACCATGTTCAGGAAAAGCGAGCGCACGAGCGGACTGCGGACATACTTCCCAGTCCACATCCTCCTGATGGACAGCAGGAAAGCCACGTAGCCCAGCACCCACGCAACAAAAATCAGTGTCCTCAGCTGCAGATGACACATAATGGACAACACAGTCTGAGCAGGACAGCTGGCAGACAGCGGCTCTCTCCTTGTGGAGGAAACCCTGGAAAGTGTCCAGTGAGATGTTAATACTGCATGTGAAGGAGAAGATCTCCGGTTCCCAAACAAGCAAACAAACCTGAGAAGGGCGCGGTGGTTTTAAAAGAAAGAAAAAATACAGCTGCTATTTACACGTCATCTTGGTCCTGAGAAACAACTGTCCGCTTAACTGCTACTTAATACCCAGATAATCTCTAAATCGTTTGGGTCTCCAACATAAAAACAAAGAAAAAAGCCACTTCCGCGTTTGTCTCCACTTCCTGAGTAACCGTGAAATGTTACCCGGAAGCAGACCCGATGCAGCGCCCTTCTCTTTGACCCAATCCCAAACCTGTCCCTACACACATCCCCTTCACTATCGAGTGTGACTCGAAATGAAGTCACACTCGGAGCCGCCGAAGGACACTTCAAACGGAGGGGGAGG
>JBBBVT010000023.1:21851866-21866177 GCA_037177035.1 Craterocephalus eyresii | reverse complement strand
ATGGATGGATAGATGGATGGATGGATGGAAATGAAAAACTACGTAGAAGTATTGTGAAAGTCCAAAGCAATCCATAACAAGTCTGGAGAAATACTGTAGTTCAAAGAAAAGTAAAGTGACTGCAAAGAAATGGAAAAAATATTCAAAGAACTTAAGAATAAAGAAGAAGAGATTTGCAGAACAGCAAAGGAATGGTAAACTACAACAGAAGAAGCAGAAATGAGAAGAAATGGATGTAAAGCAACATTTCAGCTCATGCCCGGCCGGCAGGGACAGTTTGTGAACAGCCACAGCTTCGTCTTCATGTCTCTATCCAGAGGCCGGCGTTCCCGTTTTCCCTCCCAAACAGCACCCAGTTCCCAGTCTCCCTTTGATCTCCCTCTGATGCTAACTTCGCAGCTGATTAGGTCCGATTCCAGCCCTGCAGTGTTCAGAGTCCAGAGAGTGTGTATTTAAAGTGTGTGTGTTTGTTAGGTGCTCCACCAGGCAGTCAGCTCTCAGCCCCAGCTAGCCCCCCTCAGGACATTTGGGTCCTCAGGAGCTCTCCCACTGGTAAGAGTGTGTGGCCCCAAACACCTGTCCACCCACCCCACAACCCCCCCACCTAATAACCCAAACCCTGAGTGAACCTTTAAACCCCTGCCGGTCCCTGCCTCTCTGATAGACCTCTTATTGGAAGCTTACTCCCATATTTATCCTTTTTTATCCCAAAGTGACCTTCCACACCCCTCTCATAGCCACAATCCCAATAATCCGGCAGCCATGACTACTGTCTTCTTCCAGCACGACACAAAGGTAAGTGGGCAGCCTGTTTTAGGCCTGACCTGCTCATTCCCTTTTTTCTAACAGAAAGTCCGTACAAAAGATAACTTGGATCAGAAAAACTATTTTAGGTTAGAGGAGATAGGAAGAGATAGATGGACAGCTGGACTTGTTTTAGAGAGAGTTAAAGTAAGACTTTCAGTCACAAAGAAACTGTTTATCACAAAACAAGACTGTTTGCTTGAGGATAATATTGATCAGAAGAAAAAAAGCCAACAGATGATTTCATAAAATCACAAACATGATGGAGTCAAATTATCTTGGATTCAGTTCAGCCAAAAAGCCTAAAGAAAAAGTATTCATAAACTTCTGCTTGGTCAGATGACCCTTCCACTCACTTGGGATTGTGCAAATAAACGTCTGTCATAAGTGCAGGAAAACACACAATCTGTGGACTGATTTTATGCCCCCACCAAAGTCACAATCAACTTTTAGACTCAAAAATAAAAAAGTTCAATGCTACATGCGGTATCTACCAACATACTCGGTCTAAAAGCTGAGTATCTTGAGCCAGAACAATTTGAGTTGTTGTGTTTTGCTCATTGTTTACAATAAAATACCCACTAGCTATCTGTTCAGTGGTTAATTGAAAATGTATTTTGCAATCAGAAGCTTAATAACGTGGGTTTCAATAGTTATGGGTACAACTGCATGCAATTCAGAGAAATGACACAACTAGTAATACATAATCTACATAATAATACTACTACTACATCATAAGGAGGAAATACAAATTCAGTGCATGCGCCGTCGCGAGTGCTGAAATACAAAAACCATGCCATGTTTTTGGCATGGTCAGCGAGGGCACCAGGATAGATTCAGTTGGGCGTGGAATTCTGAAAATGGTCCCCCTCAGGGTCTCTGAGGTGGAGCAAACAGTGCCCGAGTGAATTTGTCCTTTAATCTCAGCTTGCTCAGTTTGCACTTCAGCAAGTCGTCTTCACCTTATCTACATGACAGGAGTTGGGACCGTGTGATAGGCTGATGAAAAAGCGTCTAACAGGTGGACCTAATAAAATGGAGAGAGAATAATTAGTGGGCTTTCCTGCTATTGTTTTGCTTTTTGTTCAAACCTTGAACAAGGCTCCTGCATAACTGATGAGAAATCTCAAACGTTTATGTACAAAATACCAAACTCATCCTGAGACGTTGGCCAAACTCAGCATGAGTTTTTTTTTTCCAGATTGTTCAGACCACAAACTTAAAACTTCAATCTCGCCTTCTCTCTCTGGGTTTCCCAACTCTCTCAAATTCTCTCCAAGCCGGGTTTTACACGGCAGCCTCTGTGTTTTGTGACTGTCCGTCTCTTCAGGTGACAGAAACAGCATAGACAGCACCGGCAGCGTGGGCAGTAGTCGCAGCGCCGGCAGCGGCCAGAGCTCAGAGAGCAGCCACAAACAGAACGGGACTCACGGCCGCCACAACGCCGACAGCAGCAAGGTGACAGCTAACAGCTGATCTGATGGAGACTCTTCACAGCAAAGCAGTCACAGCAGATGAGATGAGTCCTGGTGTGAGACTCACAGGCTTTCCTCCTTGTCTCCTTATTTTTTGTGTGCAGATGGCGCCCCCTGCTGCTGAAACAGGAGACCACGTCCTGGTTTCAGGACCCGACCAAAACAAGCCCACTGATGGATCCACAGGCGAGTCCTTACATCACCACATCTAGTGAAGGGTTAATGAGTCGGACTTCGTTTTTCTTTTTGAGTTTATGTCTTCAACATCGCCGCAACAGCAGAGATTCAGATACAAATCTTTTAGGCATGGAGTATTATTTTGGACGGGAGACTATAAAGTTGTATTACAGCGTGATGGTTGTGTAAATCATGTTGTTAAATCAGTGGGTATTTTCAGTCATCAGACGGATCAGATCACATGACATTCTGGATTAAATTTCACTGTTTTAATGCTGAGGTCATGTGATGTGACTCAACTTATCGTGAAACTTTCAAAAGCCAGAGGAAGTTTTTTGTTTTTTACCCTGGTGTATCATACGATGCTTCAGGATATTTCTGCTGCCTTATACATTGCTTCTTTCATCCAGTTTTTATTTTTCCTCTGAGCAGCCAGACTTGCCCGTTTTCTCTTAAAATGGTCCTGAGCAATGGTTTTCCGGGATTTCTGAAGGCTTCTCACAGCTTTTTCTTTGGACTTTATTTTTACTCATTTTTAGTCCAGTTTTTGTATCTGATCATTTTTCAGAATGCATTTTTTTTCTTGCTGTTAAACTCAGACCTATGAATCATTCAGACTGAAAAAAAGGCTCCTAACTCCACGCCTGCTCCACATAAAAGCCCACCGACACATTACAGACAACTTCGCGAAGAACCAGTTTTAAATGGCATCTCTAGGCTCTTTGTTACTTGCAACCTCTCACAAGGACACATCATTTGTTCCCATTTCTTTAGTCTCATCTGTAAAATCGAACAGAAAACACAGCTTGTTGTGAAATATCATCTTTGCACCAATCAGGTGGTTCTTAAAGGAGCAATTAGCCAAAAGCTTGACACTTCCCAGCATGACGTGTAGCCAGTCCTGGAACAGATGAGCAGCATCTGAAGGTGATGTCCTGAAGAAATATTGTTCTCATCTAAAGCCTCATCTAAAATGCTCTCCATGGAAACGTGGCTATTAAGAAACCATTTATAAAGAAGGGAAACAGAGAAAAGGCTGAGGTATGTCACATGGCACAAGAACTGAGCTGAAGAGCAATGAAACTGGTTTGATGGAGGGATGGATCCTCCCCAGAAAGCGGACCTCAACATTACTGAGGCAGTGGATCTGGTCAGGGAACAGAAGAAAAAGCAGAAGCATCCAGGAAAGAACTTTAAAAAGTCCTTCAAGGATCCTGGAGGACTGTTCCTGAGGACTACTCAGAGAAAAGACAGAGAGCTTCTGAGAGGTTCAGACTTTCAGGCTTGGTAGAACTGGAAAAACTCAGTTTTTGACTTTTCACTGATTCCACTTTGTTTGCACGAGTTTTAATAAAACAGCTGAGCTGTTTCACTTTGAAGATTTAGTTTCTTTTTGTACTGTTAACAAATCTTTTTCCCGACTAACTTACTTTTATCTAGATTCAAATGTTTGAGCTTTCACATACATTTTTTACGCATTATTGTATTTTTTCTCTCAAAGGAATCAAAATCTCCACCTCCAATGCTCCTTTTTATCTTTATCCCTCTAAGCTAGAGAACATGTTCACTGTATGGTTTCTGTCTCAGAAACGTGACCAAACAAAACAGAGGCAGAATTTGTTTTGTTCTGTACACTGAACTATTATTATAGTCCGTCTGAAAGGAAATGAGACAGTGAGATGATGAAGGCTTAGCTCACGTCACCACAGAAACCAATAAAACCACCGTCTTCCCTCAAAGCTTCGGCCCATAAACCATTCCTCACTGCTCCGAGGAAATGTTGGAGAGGAAAGGTGAATGTGTTCTACAGTATTCTGGGAGCACAAGTAAAGTTAAGAGTGTCAGAGTTTGCTAAGGAAGGGATCTGAAAGAAAGAAATGCTGGATAGTGAGAAGGAAGGATGAAGTGTCAGACTTCAGGAGCTCAGTTGCTCTTGTTCCTCCTAAAAGGTAAGAAGCTAGTGTTGGATCTGATCAGATGTTTGATGTTCATGTTTTATGTGGTTCCTGATAATGGAATTGGTTGGTTTTAAATCAACAGGGTGACCGTGCAGAGAACAGGCTCTTCTGATGGAGTTTGAAGTCTTTTTAAAATTTCATTTCAGATTTATATCCTCAAAAATAATTCAGTTCACACACATTCCACGTCCTCCTTTTGCTGGGTTTTGTGAAGCATAGGGAGCTGATGTTGTTCAGGTTTTGACCCTTGCCCGAGGTCAAATACCTCTCGTCCAGGTGCTGCTAGACAACCAGAGGTCCTGAGCTCCACCAGACTGGAGGAAACTGGGATAATTACATGAAAACAACATGTCATTTTACAGTAGTATTTTGTAACTTCCGGAATAAGGATAAAGTTATCCACAGTGCTGTGTTGATTGTGGTGCACATTTTAATTAATTGTAGTCCTGTTATAATCCATTAAAACTGTTGCATTATAGATCCACACTAGTCCAATTAAAAATAACTGTGTTCATATAAACCCATTTATACAAGCAACAGTCGTGCTAAGGAAACCAACGGATTGGATCACATCTTTGATTCAATCCGCCATCCTGAGCTGCAGGAGGAGACAGTGAAGAGAAAAAACTTTACCAGAACCAAAACCAGGAAGGACGGACTGTTAGAACCTCAAGAAACCGCCAGTAAACCTCCAGTCTGAGAGTGAAGCTCTGATGGGAAAATCTGCAATTGAGAACTTTAAGAACCAATAGAGCCTGATCACTAAGAGCTTTATATGTGAAGAGAAGAATGTAGGATCCATCTATGTTCAACCTTTTTGGTTTATTCATTCAGCCACTGAGGTGGGAGAGTACTGGGCTGGGTATGTCACATTGGTCTGGTATATCTACAGGGGATGTTATTTTAGGTGGATGATGGGGAAGACAGCTCTTACCATTGCCATGAGAAACCCACTAAACACCCAGAATATTGCACAGTAAAAACATCCTTTTAATTCACTCACAGTCTTTGGCTTTTAACCATCAGAACCCAGCTTTTATTTTTGTTATGGTTTGTAACTTAACTAAACTAAAGAAAGCCTAAAGTTTGGACTATGGAATTTCTTGCTACAGGTTAAGAAACGCTCTCCGTCCACACAGAGCCCAACAGTGTCGCTGCTACAAAGACTTAAATCTGCTCTGGATTCATCATGGAGCCGATGAAGAGAGAATAAAATGTTGAAGTTGTCTCATAAACGGGCACGCTCCTACGAAACATGTTGGGATCTTTTTCCCTGTGGCCACAGCTGGAGAAAAAAAATGGATGTAAAAAAAAACAAAACAAAAAGTGCAGTAGTGCTGTAGAGACGCAGGTTGTTTTTAACCACGTTAATTAAAATGCAGGTGAGATGACTCAGAACAGAGAGGTGGGGAAAGGTTAAACCTGAAAGCTTGTCCTCAGGGCAAAATGAGAGGCAAGGTGCATTCCTCTGAGGGAGATGAGTGGTGGATAAGACCCCGTCTCTCACCTGGAAAGACACTCCTGCCTCTGATGACTGATGGTGCGGTTTTTTTTCTGCAGGACTGATCTTGTGTGTGTTTTAGGTTCCCGTCGGCAGACCAGCAGCACTCCTCAGAAAGGCTTCGTCCGACCAGAGCAGCTACTGGAGGGAAAGGTCTGTAGGGGAGAAAGGGAAGTTTTATACTTTTCATAAAACATTTCACAAAACTCACTTTCATGTGTCTTCAGGACTCTGAGGCTATCTACCAGTGGTTGTGTGAGTTCCAGCTGGAGCAGTACACCTCCAACTTCATCAAAGCAGGATATGATGTCCCCACCATCAGCAGGATGACTCCTGAGGTGCTACCAGCCCGAAACTACTGCCAAACACCTTTCAAGCCTTAGTTATTAGCAAAAAACAAGATTTGTGCCACATCATGACATGAAATGAGATTCTGTTATACTAAACATGGAACCCTGTGATTCAGAGAGCTGCTTCACAGATTATCATGCTCGGAATAGTAAAACATGTGAGCTGCAACGTGATTTTAACTATATTTCCATCAAAGTCACATGTTTGGAATGTCAACTTCTTTAATAGCTGTTGGTTTCTGTTCTTATTGACAAATTTTCCTCTGTGTTTTTGTTCCACAGGATCTCACAGCCATCGGAGTGACCAAACCGGGCCACAGAAAGAAGATCTCTATGGAGATCGCTAAACTGAGCATCCCTGAGTGGCTTCCAGATTATATTCCAGTGAGAAGGTTTTTTGATTTAACCTGGAAAATCCTACTTTAGAGATTAAGGATTCATGGTCAAGACAAGCAGCAGCAAATACAATGCAGTTACAAAGTTACACAGTTAAAGGACTAATACAAATAATAAAAATAGATTTAAAACAGATTAAGAAGAGCTAGTGCATGCACAACCCCTAAGTGTGGGTTTAGAATAAAATAATCATCAGTTTACAGTTTTCTGCAACATATTCTATGCAGGAGGTGCAAGATGGACAGAAGTATTTTAAGTGTGCAGCACCTCTATCGTTTGGGATCATTTATAGCCGCTTCCTGGATTAGAGAAACACAAAAGCTTTGTCTTTTCCGGGTTGAGAACAAGTTTCAGGAGAAGCAATGAAAGCTTTCTGCAGGGATTCGGAGGCCTAGGTCCGCAGCAGTAACTGTCATCAGCATACAAATGCAGCACATCATAGAAATAAGGATTGAGGAGACATATTACAGAGCCCTGCTGCACCCCTTTTTAGATAATATCTGTAAAATCCATATATACAACATCTTATTCACATCTTAGAATGTTGAAGTATTTTCATGAATTCATCTGTTATTAAACGTTAAAAACTGCCTTTCTTGCTTCAGGTGGACTTGGGGGAGTGGCTCAGTGTGATCGGACTGCCGCAGTACCAGAAGAGGTTGTGTGACAACGGTTACGACTCCATCACCATCGTCAAAGACGTCACCTGGGAGGACCTGCAGGAGATAGGCATCACCAAGCTGGGTGAGGAACCGGCCCACTGCTGTGTGACGAAATGCATTTTTCACTTCCAGATACATCGGATTAATGACTATAAATCCATTTAGATCAGTAAATTCTAATGCACATGTAAATCAGTACTGAATAAATAAAATAAAAACAATATATTTGATTAAATACACAAAGAGACACACATATAATTTGTTTTCCTTGTCTGTTTGTCTTTCTGTCTGTCTGTCTATCTATCAATCTTACATTATACTATATAAATAGTGCTGTTTTTTGTTGGAACTGTCCTTATTTTACTCCAGAAATTTTCAACTTATTTCTAATGTTTATATAATGATCTTTCATTAAATGCAAACATTTAGAAAATGTACTTTTTGTACTAAAAACATTAGCAGTTTTTATTATTCATAGGCTCTCAAAGGTTAAATAGGTTATTTTTCTGGAGAGAAAGTTGAGCTGAATGTGGTGTCTGAACTAAAACAAGTCCTGTTTTTTGTGTTTTTGTGTTTCAGGTCATCAGAAGAAGCTGATGCTGGCGGTGAAGCGGCTGTGTGACCTGCAGCGCTCGCGAGCCGGAGGGGGAACTCTGAGACGTAAGCCTCCCGCCGCTCTGGAGCTGGTGGCCATCGAACACACGCCGACGCACAACGCTCACACGCACCCCAACGCTCCGTCCAGCAGCTGCTGCCCCGCCTCCCCTCGCACCCCCAGAGCCCTGCTCTCCTTCCAGGACAGCGAGCTGAGCGCCGAGCTGCAGAGCGCCATGATGGGCAAAGCCGGGGGAGACGTGGCCGAGGCCTTCATCAGGGGCGCGTCTTCCACTGCCGTCATGGCCGCCATGTCCGTCAGTCAGGAGAGCATCAGCAAGCGCTCGTGGGGCTCCGGGAACTCTGGGAACTCCGGGAACTCTGGGAACTCTGGGAACTTAAACGGTGGACATCCGCAGGATCTCCGCGCTTCGCCGTGTTCAGCCAGGACGGAGGAGAGTCTGGGAGGTGGTGATGAGGTCAGACGTGGAGGAAGAAATAAACAGACCCCCCCTGAGATGTGGGACCATCTGAGTCGGTCTGCTGCCCCCAGCAAACTCCCCTCCTGCCCCGCAACCCCCCCACTCACCCCCATCAAGGTGCCTCGCTTTGCTTACCCAGCCGTCCCCCACAAAACCAAACAGCTGGCCTCTCCTAACCGCCTCCACCAGCCTCCCCCCCCTCTGTCGCCTGCCTCCCCCACACAGAAGAGCCTCAGTCCGCTCCAGGCTCAGGCGGGAGGCACCGCTCCCCCCCGCGCTCTCTCCAAGCCTCTACCTGGAGCCGTCCCCGTGCTGAGACCCCCGCCTGCTCACATCCCACCAGACAGCGCTCAGAGGGGGTCACAGAAGCGAACCAAAAGCCTGACCCGCTACGCCCTGTCAGACGGGGAGCCCGACGACGACCCCGCCCCCCCCCACAGCTCCGCCTCCTCCGTCGCCGTGCCGTCCTACGCCACCCTGTCCCGCCGGCCGGGCCGCGCCGCCCAGCAGCACTTCAGCCGCAGCCATTCCTTCGCCGTGCGCTCCCGGCAGAAAGGCCCCCCCCCCCAGCCACCCAAGAGGATGAGCTCGGTGAGCAGCAGCCCGACGCGTCGCCACGGAAACGGGAAAGGGGTGGAGCCTGACTCGAATGAGGAAGTGGCGACGGAGAGCGCGGGCAGGGTGAGGAGCATCGCAGCGCGGCTGGAAGGCGGCAGCAGCAGCAGCAGCCCGTCCAGGAGGATAGACATCCCACCAACTCATATCCCAGTCTCACCAGTTTACAGCCCAGTTTCCTCCCCAGTCACACATGGATACCCCCCCCACATACTCCTGCAGCACTCCAAGCCCGTCCCTGCCCTGGGCTTAGGGGGCTTAAAGAGGGTGGGAAGTGAGAGGACAGAGGGCGACAGAGGGGGGGGTGGGGGGGGGAGTCCCACGGGAACGCTGGAGGAGAAGCAGAGAGTTCGGAGAAGCGAAAAATGCCGGAATGCCGCGGCATCTCCCAAGATCCGCTCCGAGATCCTTCCCTTCGCCAAGGAAGGAAACCTAACCATCAAACAGCGACCCAGAGTCCTGAGCCAGGCCGACCACAACCTCAAGACCCCCCCACAGAACCCGGTCCAAACCCCCCCACAGAACCCGGTCCAGACCTCATCACAGCATCCGGTCCAGCGTCCGCTTCAGACCCCGAACAGCCTGGAAATCCCGGAGTTTAACCTGAAGGAGTCGGACACGGTGAAGCGGCGGCACAAACCCAAAGACAAAGACGCCTCCACTCCAGAGGAGGCGGCCCCCCCCCACAGAGACCCCGGCCCGGCCGGACATCGCAGCATCAGCACCGGGAACGACAGGGAACCTCAGAGACCGGGAGATGTTTTCCAAAGAGTCGGCTCAGCGGGAAACGGCCCGAAGCCTCCAGTGTCCTCCAAACCCCCCAGTCCCCTGACCCCCCCTCCCCCCAGCCCTCAGAACTCTACTTTCTCCGACGCGGCCGGAGCGCACACGGCCATTCCTAAACTCACCCACGTCCAGATCCACACCGTCTCCCCCGTGATGGGAGCGGGGACCCACCCTCCGGCCAGCGCTCCCAGTCCCAAACCCCCCCGGCACCAGCAGAGCTGCAGGTCTGAGAGTCCGCAGAGACCCGCTGGTCCCAGACTCCTCCCGCCCGGCCCGCCCCCCCCAGCACCCGCAGGTACAGCAGGACAGCTACGTTTACAGTTTCTGTCCCACACACACATTAACACGTCCGGTTCTTTAGGACCAAAACTGGGCCGGGTTCCCGGCCCCCCGGCGAGGACGCCTCGCTCACCCACCCCAGCTTCACCAGTCCAGACTGGGAGAGCCGGAGCAGCCCTGACTGGTGTGGCTGGTCTGGAGGTTCTGGCCCAGAAGAGGCTGGAACAAACCAGCACGTCGCTGGAAGCTGCTCTGAAGGTGGTGGAGGACATGGCTCAGGGGGGCGGCGTGGACGGGTAAGAGCTGCTGCAGGTTTGATCCATTTCTCAGATGAGATTATTTTCTTGTATGAATGCAGTTTTTATAAATTATAAATTCACTCACTTTAATCCCAATATATTGACTTGAACTGGTAAAGTCTGCAAAGAGCCTTCAGATGACTTTGTTGTAAACTGGTGCTCTACAAATAAATTTGAATTTAAAAAAACCAACTAATCTAATCTATAATTAATATAATTTGATTATATAATCTAATTCAAATAAAATAAAATAAGATTAAAGTTTAATGACTATAAAAATAATTCTGAATATACATTTCCAATGTGAAATATTAAAAATACAAATACTTCATTACATGTAATCCCAGAGGAAAAATGCAATTATTTATAATGGCCATGATGACATTTCTTAAATTAAATTGTTTAATTTCAATTAAATGGAATTCTAATTGTTTTAAATGTTCATAGAATCATTGTAATAATAATTGTATTATTATTGTATTCTAATTTTGAAACAATCTAAATAATATAAATATTTTCTAACAATATTAATCGCAGAAAAAATAAAAAAATGTTATGATCATAACTCATCTAATTAAGATTGTTATAATGTTGATGATTGTGAAATGACTTTTTAGAATTACTGAAATTGAAATTAATATAATTATGATGTTATGACAAACATCGGTAAGATTCATTCACCCCCTGGAGCCCGGCCGGGTGGTGGGGGCTTTGTTCATGGAGCCCGGTGGGACCTGCTGGGGGCCCGTAGGGCTGCAGTAGAGCTGTAGGGACGTGGAACGTCACCTCTCTGGTGAGGAAGGAGGACGAGGTTGAGCGGTTCCGGCTGGATTTAGTCAGACTCACCTCGGCTTGTCCAGTTGGACTCTTTCATCGCTGAAAGATGGCGAGCAGATGTGGTGATACTCGTTAGCCCGGCACCTGTGTGCTTGGATCCAAACCGCAACACAACTTTGTTCACTACACTACCTCAGCCGTCAGCATCTATGTGGAGTCTGTTTGATGTGGCGTTGATGCACACGAAACCTGAGTGCACAGCAGCGCCTGGAACGCCACGTCACTTCCTTAAAATAAGCAAATTTTGATTTACTTTGAGGGACTATTTATCACAATGTCGGCAGTTGTTGCGATATGTATATTATGTAGGTTAGTATCGCAATCAAGGTCAATTTTGCATTAATTGTGCGATATATTGTGCAAATTAATCATTTCCATTAAAGTGAAAATGATTTTTAGAATATGACAGCAGGTAACGGTAAACAGATGAACCTTCTGAAGGTTTACAGGAATAATTAAAAATGTTACCAGAACAGAAAAATACCTGAAGCTCAGTTCTTCCAAGTTAAAGTAAACTTCTGTAGTAGTACACTTCTCTTCCTGCTGTGGTTCAATGGAACTCCTGATATGTTATCCCTAAAAGCTCCAGCAGCTCCAGGTCAGGAAGGCAGAGTCGGATTCTCTGGAGAAATAATCCGGCATCCTCGGTCTGTTTCATCCTGGTTTTTTTTTTGCATTTCAGATAAATGTATCAAGCATTTCCACAGAAAAGAGAATTAGGATTCTCCATATTCCCCAATTAATCAGAACACATGTTGATCGTATGAAATGAGTCACAAACTGCTCAGATTTTTATCTAAACATTATTTCCCTCCGTTTCCCAGCAGCACCAGTTCAGTGAAGGCAGCGGGGAATATTCTGGACGACATCGGGAACATGTTCGATGACCTGGCCGACCAGCTGGACGCCATGTTGGAATGACTTCCCGAGCCCAGCGGACAGGAAGGAGGCCGGGAAGGGCCGACGTAAACCCCAGCTCCTCCGGATGAACCGGTCCCAGAACATCAGACAATTTTCCAGCATGCTGACTCTGTCTGTTCCAGTTTTCCAACATGAGCACTTTGCCTCGGGACGCACACCTGGGAATGTTATCGGAAAGACAACAATCTTCCAGATGTTATCAGTAAAGGGAATAAGGGTCCACTTCTTTCATGTTCCATGTAAATATAGAGGAGTGTGTGTAGCCACGCATCTTTATACGGGTTAATTCCAGTTATATTTATACGACTGTACGTTCGTTTTCTAACAGATGTTGACTGAATCTCTGTTCAGCTTGTGTACATGTTGTGTTGTTAGCATCTTCCATGTGGATAATCACAGTTTCTACCAAAGTCTTTTATTCAGTTCTTACAATCTTTCACCTGTTACCGTGGGTGACGGGAGGATTTTCAGCTCGCCTCTGGGTGCTACGACATGAACTGACTGGAAGTCCGGCGCTTCCAGAGAACAGGAGGTACCGTTTGATTCAGCCGCAGACACAAGACATTGTTCGGTTTCTGCTGGTTTAAAATATTTTGAATGGAGTGAGTGTGTGTGGAGCCGTGTGTGCTTCTGAAAACTTTCATTCACTTTTAGAAAAATCTGCAGAGAAAATGACAAAACTGCAAGAAAGCCGTCAACTTGTAGATTTCTTACTTACTCTGTCTTAAACAATTCAGCATATTTTTGTGAGTCAAAGTTACATTTTTAAAATATTTTATCTCAGTCTGTCTAAAATGTTATAAACTAAACAGATCAGTTTTTACGTTACCAGTTCCAGTATGTGGTAGTTTAACCTCAGAGGCATTCTGCTTCCAGTTAATGACACGCTGGCTCAGATGGGCCCATTTTCAGCTCCCACTGGTTCCATTTTCAGCTCAGAAGCAGCAAAAACTGAATCGTAATAAAATGCGACCATCTGAGACTTGCTCAGTCAGACACGGTGGATAAATAGTTAAAATGAAAAGTTTCTGATGGGCAGGAAGATCAGATTAGCCTCTGATATCTGAGAACGTTTGTTTGCTGCAATAAATGAACTCAGCTCAGGATTAAACTATTTCAGTTAACCTTATTAAATATTTGACTGATTCAGGATCTGAATTATAGGGAATTTTATCTATTCTCTGTTTCATGCACCTTATAAAGATTCACTGTGCAAAGTCTTGTCAGCCTTGTCCTGAATGTGGTGCAGCTGGATGTCTGTGGAAAAGTGTAAATGTGTAAAAGCCATTAAAGAAAAAGCCATGTTTCATTAAACACAAAGATTTCTCTGTAATATTTACCAGAGAAGGAAACAGCGAGGTGAGTCTTTGCACTGTTTTAATTTCGCTTATTTATCTTTGCAACGGAGTGTATAAACCTTTCATGTTAGAAAAGTTCTGCTTTCAGAGAAAAAGTGAAATATTTTTATTCTTTATGAATATTAAAAAAGTATTTACTCTCTGGAGTTTCGATGTGTAAAAGTGGTATAAAAAAAAACAAACAAATATGCAAACATAGCAGAAATTGGTGTTAGGTGGATTTTTTTTGTTGTCACAATAAATATTTTCCTGTTGGAAAGTCAGTTCATTTTTTCTTTAAAACGGAATCACATCGGTAAAGATTAGTTTGTGGGATGAGCAGCAGAGTTGAGTTTGTGGGAAACTTCCAGTTATTCTCAGATGAAGCAGCTCTGTGGGGCCAGATAGAATTTATAGTTTATGTTTATATATTTTATGTAGTCTTGTTTTCCATCTTTTTCCTCCTCTCTGAAGAGCTGTGAATCTGAGATGTATCTCTGGATAAATAATAAAAATAAAACTATTTCTCTGCTGAGCCTTGTTTTTTCAGCGATGGAGAAACTGCTGCACATGGCCTCCACCTCCACCCGTCAAATGTTTGGTAAGTTTTTAATGGCTGAAACTCTGCTGCTCATCGTCCAACAGGAAGAGATTTATTGTTACAACAAAGAAATAATCCAGCAAACAGTTTAGACTTTATCTGCTACGTTTACTGTAGTAATTAAGTTTTGGTTGTTGCTTTTTCACCGGATCAGCATGGGAGCTGTCCCAGCGCACATTTAGCGCCTGCAGCAGTCATTCAGCAGCCCACCTCCCAGTAACCTCCAGATGGAAAAAA
>JBBBVT010000023.1:21816169-21827044 GCA_037177035.1 Craterocephalus eyresii | reverse complement strand
ATCGAATGTGGAGGTTTGTATACATATGTGTGTGTGTGTAATTTTTTATTTTACTTTTTTTAAAATTTTCTAAATTTTTTTAATTTTTAATTTATTCTGCTGTTATTATATTGGTTCGATCTACTGCAGATCACACGGTAAGCTGAGATGAGTCAAACTCCCCTGGCCTCCTGTGCTGTGGCGAACGAGACTCCGGAGCCACAACAATCTCATCCAGACAACACTTCAGAGGAAAATTAAATAAGTTGAAGATTAAATAATCATCTGTCACCATAACAACGCTGACTCAGATGAAGAACAACATTAATTAGACGCGTTATTAAACGACTCAAACACAGAATACGTCCAACAACTCTGAAGTTGAGCTAAATCTGTCATCACACATCAAATCCTGACTCTGTACTTGCAGCAGCAGCACATCTTTGTCCGAAGCCAGACAGGTCAGTTTCACAGAGAGAAGGGAGTCATGAGGATTAAACCCCAACTTTCATTTAAATGTCAGAGCTAAAAAGTATTGATATCTGGTATCAGTAAACATGGATATCATATCGCATCCTGATAAAACTGCTGATTTAAGATATAAAGTCATGGATGGCAGAGGATACAGCTACACCTGAAGGCAAGAGAGAGAGAAAAGATCTTAAACTTTTTAACTCTGAGCTTCATTGTTTTCCCCACAAATGAAATGTGAAATAGTTTTTTTTAAATCATCTTTAGCATCACCAGAGTCTGCCAGTTCTCTGCCTTTTGACTGAATGTAGATACAAAAACAATACAAATAAAAAAGAACAACAATAAGACATGAGATAAAATCTCTGGTTTGACGATTTTATAAAGAAACAATTTATATTTTTTAAATCTATCAATATCAGCCCTCAAGGAGCCGAAGGTCTTCTGTTAGCTGCCTTTGAATCAATCCAAGAGTTTGAACTAAAAGCCAGGGACCACATTTTTAATCTGGCTTCTAACGGTTTGTGCTCCATGCCTTTATTCATCTTTTTCTTGCTATTCTTAATCTCTAATACATTTAATAATTTTCATCTATTTTTTAAACCTTTTCTAACTATTGATCAAAAGTCTTTATAAATTCTGTTGTTTGATCTTCACATTTTTATCCTTAAATTCAACATTTTAAACGTTTAATTGTTATTACTCTCTTCATGCTTTCTTTAATCTGCTGGTTCTTAGCTCCAGTGCTTTTTCATGGGGCCCTGCATGCTGGGAGCTGGGATCCTCTGCGCGGGCTATTTCAGTTTGGTGAGGCACTTTGTGTCCCATTTATTAAATGAAAAGTGTGAAACAAATAAAGTTGGATTTGATTTAAACTGCACAGCATGTTTACAAGCTGATGCAAAACGTCTGAAACGTGACTGAACTTGTTCATGCAGCAGATTTATTCCAGCAGCTCATTCGTCGCTTCTCACCCGTCTGAACTGGTTTCCTGTCTGGTCTCAGAGGAGACAGAATTCATGGTGGAGGCTTGTGGAGGATTCAGGAGGATTTCCATCTGAACTGTGTCTGGAGTCTCAAACAAACAGCTCAGGAACGGGAAAAAAGAGCTCTGTTTAAGCCCCGCAAATCCAGGCACGGCAGCCGTAACTGTGTGGAGGCTGGAAGCTCCGGTCTAACCAGATTAACACTTTAATTACCGAACGAGCAACGTGGATAGAAAGCCTTGCTCAGAGGCAACGTGGCCACTCCGGGACAGTTACAGCAACGTTCAGCGTCCACAATCAGCCTCTGGGAGACGACGGAAAGCCCACACATGTCCCCTCCCACTCAGACCTGCAGGCGAGAGAATTAAATGCCTGCATGTGACCTTCCTGCGAGCTCAGAGGTCATTTAGGAGGCAGGGAGCTTAGATATCAGAGTGGATGCTGGATGTGAGTCCAACATCACAGCAGCCTGCCACTTTGCTTCCAGCAGGGTGGTGTTACTTCACAGTCCGATAACAAAGCTGCTCCATCTTCATCTCCACCCTCAACTTCCAACCGCACCGCTCCATGACAGAAATGTCAGAATCACCATTATTTAACCCGAAAACGCACTGCACCGAGGCGGGACCTGTCTGTTCAATCAACAAGTCAGAGAAAAACACAAACTTTACATGTTTGTCCCAACAGTCTCCATGGAGATCATCAACATCTGTATCCAGGACAGATTGAATCAGCTGGCAGTCTGACTGCGGAGTTGCTCTGTGACCAGGGCAGTCCAGATTAGCATCCCACCATCTTCTCAGATTCATCACAACACTGATTGTTCATCAAAACAGACATGATTTCCACCACCTTAAATACCGTAAAAACAGCCACTGTAGGAGCCTATTCGTGCCGGAGTGGATGGTGTTTACTAGTTAGAGGCCAGGGTGAGTGTAATGGTTTACTAGCTCTAACTGCAGATGAACTGCAGACACCAAACCCAGCATTTATATTGACTCTGCTCTGATTGTACCCTCTGAAGTGAATGATGGCACCAACAGGGGCACATTTCACAGGAAATGCGCTTTCTGGCATCCCTGAACATTAAAACATTTAATCCCAAACAGAGATGCTGCTGCACTGCAGCGTGCTGGACCGCAGCTAAGACGTCAGACAGAAGCGTAACGATGGCAGCGGTCGTGATATTTTTGCAGAGCGTGAACACAAACACGCCCGGAGCTGCAATTAATCAAGCCTCCGGCGAGATAAGGCAGAGGAATTCCTGTGGGAGGAAGACTGGAGTGGGAATATGGACAGGAATCTTTGGGTGTCAGCAGCTCCCACACTGATGGTGAACGTCAGCAGGTGGTACAGAACCCTCAGAGTGAAACTCCCAACATGCACAGAAAATTACCCAAATTCCTCAAAAAAGCCAGCAAGAATTTTGGATGTACAGCTGCGTTAACCCTGAAGACTCCAACCTCATATAGTTTTGTCCCGATTATGTTTTTAATATAAATAAATAGTATTTTATTAATTACATTTTTCCTCAATTCCAGTTATTTCTGCTAATATTTAAATCCTCTCCCCCGCTAAACCAGCTCCATCTCAGCTTCTTGGCTTTATTCCAGACATAGAGGAGCATTAGTTTTCTGCTCACATCGGCTGTTCCTGATTGGACATTAGCCTCAATTTAAGCTCTCTGATTGGTGGAAAGTTTGACAGGAAGTGGCTTCATCATTATTTCCAGATCTAAATTGAGGTCTCTTACTGTAGCAACATAGTAATGAAAGTGATGAGAATGTGATGAATAATGGCGTTATCATGGATCATCAGGGTGGATCTACCAGGTAGAGTCTCTGAATAAACTCTACATGTTGGAGATTTTTTGTTGTGGATTGTAAACCTGCTGGACTGGATAGAAATGTCTGGAAAAGTTCAGCCAATCACAGGTGCTCCCTCATTGGTTACATAGCAACGGATGGGTCTCAGCTGCTAGCTATCTGCATTGACAGTACAGATCCTGATAATATAAATACACAGTAAGGAGACAGCTGTAGGATCTATGAGTTTTCTGTCTTTTTTTTGGCGAAGTAACACTAGCCTGATTGTCAGACCAATGAGAGAGCTGTAGTACCAGTAGGGCACAACATGAGCAGCTGTGATTGGTTGAATGTTACTTTCACTGCTCAAGGCCAAGAGGGGTCATGGAGAGGTTAAACCATTTAGGAAACGCATTTACAAAAAGGATTTGAAAATGTCAGGTGGAAAAGGGGAGACATGGGGACATGGAAATGGATACGTTAAGGTTTTCCTAAACAAATCTATGAATTGTGTAGAAAGATTTGAAAAAAGCATTTTCAAAGATTTGAAAAAAGCATTTTCAAATCACAGGATTTAATAATGAATTAATAAATTAATTCCTATTTAATAACTCAATTTTAAATGTGCAATTAAAAAATGCTTTGGAAGTTTGATTTCTTTTCGTATTAATTGTTGAATTCAAAATTGTATTTAGTAATCTATATTCCTATTTCATAATAAATGAATCTTCATGAAAATGCAGTATTGCTTTTTCGATGACCCTCCTGGTCCTCCATAAACGCCTGCTGGTATCTCTTCGTTCTCTCCACCGAGGTAGATGGCCGGCCTCGCTGAGTCAGGTTTTTCCTTCCTGTTATAGGGGAATCTTTCCTTTCCACCGTGGCCTCTAGCTCAGGATGGAGGATTGGATCGAAGTTTAGATTTGATGCAGCCTGTTGGTTTCCTTAGCTGGCTTGTATGAATACTGACTGATGACAACAGACTGGCTCTAACTGATTGTGACGTGCCCTGAGATGACATAGTTGTGAACTGCAGCTATCCAAATAAAGCTGAAATGAACTGAATATTAGTGATAGTTTTGGTATTCTAGCGGAGTTTTAAGGGTTAATCTACCTCAGCAGCCTGTTGGTAGCGCCTGTAATTCAGCCCACAGACACAGTAAGTGGATTAACTCTGAACTCACAGTGGTCAGCAGGGCCAGAGGGGCTGCCGTTCACCTATAACAAGAAATTTCTGCAGAAATTCACTAATTCATCCAGACACCCAACAGGTCACTCCCCATGCTGATGTGGGATTCCCATTTTCCCACCGATGATACAGGATCAGAGGTTGACCTATCTGCTTTTATCATAAGGTTCATACAACCAGTATTCCTCTGAAGAGAAACAATGCTCCGGCCAGAGAAGTGAGAGGAAGCCAGAGGAACTGCAGCCATCTGCATCAGAGCCTAAATGCACCCGTTTCCGGTGCATCAATCATATCTGCTGTACGATCCCGATAAACATCAAAAACTCAAATATCGACGCTGATAATTGGTCGACACCTAAACAGGACTACACATGAACACAAAGACTAATGAAAGGGAAAGTGTGCGATTTAAACCTGGATGATCTTGTCCTGCGATCGGAGGCCGGCTCTCTGTGCTGGAGAGTCTTCGTCAACCGTTTTGATGAACTGGCCGGGTTTGGACTTCTCGCTGTGCAGGTTGAAGCCGTAGCCGCCGGCGCCTTTCTTCAGGTGGCAGAGGCGAGGCCGTAGCCCGTCGTGCTCCTCCTGTTGACACAAAACATCAGCTGCATGACGACCCAGTCAACCCGGCTCAGTGTATTTCCTGGAAAACACGTCACTACCAGGATCCCCGACAAGTCATCCTAAGGCAATCACCATAGCAACTATTGAACCCCTTTTGATAAAACTTATTTTATTAATCTATTTGCTTTTACTAACTTATTTATACATTTATTTAGCAATAATTATTCATATATATTTATTGATTGTTATTAATTGATTTTATATTTAATTGTACTTTGTCTTTTTTTCCTATTTTTTCCTGTAATTACTTAATTTTGACATTTCCAGCCACAGACTTAGATGTTCAGGTCAGTACTCTGATGTGCTTTTCTAAACCCCGACTTGAACTTTTTATGTAAACACAGTGAGCATGAGTCATTAAAGATTTAATAAAACACACCCTGAGCTGTCGGACAGATTAACATACACACACACACAAACACATATATATATAGAGATACATCCACCTAGATATCTATATATGTAAAAAAATGTAAATCATATTTTACTTAAGAAGGCCTCTGCAAATAATCAGACACTAAATTTAGAAGTTTTTGTTTTAGCATCTAGCCAGATAACCTCTAACTTCATGCGTGAAAACTGCATAAACATGTGTCTGTCACTCCATACGGAGGACAACGCTCAGAGCTGATTGGCTAAGTGAAGTCACATGAGGAGGAAACTGACGCTGAGCTCCAGTGATCTTGTGTTGTTGATATTTAAACTTATTTTTATGCATCACTTTTTCTCCTTTTACAAACTTGACACCTACATAAAATCTTTAACGTCATACAACCAGTCAGCTGTGTCTTTAACTGCAGGTGAGAAACTTTCATTGATAAATTATAGAACTTCAACTTAGAAACAATCATTGACACTGGTGGATAGTTGAGACCTCTCCCAACCAGTAAACATAGTTTAACTGAAAGATTTCTCCCGTACAGTCAGCGCTGGTCGTGTGTACACATGCTGCTTCTGCATAATGAGATGAGATTAGCAGCTGAATGAAGGAGCATCCATGCTGCACTGCAGGTTAATCCTGGAGCGGCCCGGCTCTGATAAGTGCATCGGTAATCCTGTGTGCGGGTGAAGTGTCACTCCGTCCATTCCTCGCAGTAATCACACCTGTAGTTTAGAAGCTGCTGATCTGACACTGTAAGCTAGAAATGACTGTCTCTCCAACATCCTGTCGTACATGTAAACGTAAGGAAACCCGTTAGTGACAAGAACAAAAAATCACACATTTCTATTTTAATCTCTGGTCAAAATCATTTGATGATTGTAGAATTAGATCTTTCTAAAAAAAAAGAAAAAAAATAGAAAATATTGCTAGAAAGTGGATTCAAAAGTAAAAACGCTGGATGGATGATGTTAGATGTACAGCAGCCACATCTTAGATCTTTATGAATAAAATGTTTCATTTTAAAGTCTTCATTCACGAGGGAAGGATGGAGCGAGAGATCAATATGATGTGGGCTCTGCGTCGGTCCATCCTGGTGAAGAGGGAGCGGAGCCAAAAGACAAAGCCCTTGATTTACTGGACGGATCTTTGCTCCTACCCTCACCGAAAACAGGATTTTGAATACAGGCAGTCAGAAAGCGTTTCCTCTGCAGGTTGGCAGGGTCCTCCCTTACAGAAGCTCGGACAACCAGGAGGGGCTCAGAGTAGAGCTCCTCCACATCCTGAGGAGTCAATGAGGTGGCTCGGGCTTCTGGTCAGGATGCCTCCTGGTTTCCTCCCTGGGCAGGAATTCCAGTCATGTCCCACACGGAGGAGACCCAGGACATGCTGGAGGGATTTTATCTATCAGCTGGTCCAGTTTTAGGGTCCAGCTGCTGCTTCAAAAGTTGATTCTAAATCAAGCGAAAACGGCTCTTATTGTGTCGTTTTCTTGTAGTCAAAGAGAAAAGAAGGAGGAAGCAGAGTTTCTTTATTTCTGGTCGATGTAATGCTGCGTTCGATTTACCTCGGAACTGGGAAGTCAAACTGGGGAATGACGTCACGCCCGACTAGAGACCATACCAGTTCACAACTCTGAAAAATAATAAAGCAGCTTCCACATTAAAGGCATTTCTTTGGGGCAATTGTTTTAAACCAGCAAGATGACTATAACAGACCCACAAACGGTTTTCTTAATAGCAACAGCTGTTTGACAAACTCCAATGAAAGGAATGTGCACGTATCCTGATGATTGATAAAAAACAATAAAGCTTCTCCACCCTGTTGTTCTTTTAACTCTTGATAAAACCGCTATCATCATCGTCCCCATCATCATCATCAGCTATCTGCTGCGATCTGTAAATGATTCCCGGGAAAGTGAGCGTTCCAGGTGAAGCGCTGCAGCCTCAGCATTGACTCATGACAAACTGTCCCTCTCAGCCTCTCAGTAAGTGGATTATGTATTGATCGGCAGGTTTATATGAAAGCTGGCTGGTTGATGATTGCTGGAACGCCCGGCGTGAGTCAGCGTGCTCTGGAGGAGGACGCGAGGCGTGGCGACAGCTGAACCTTTCACATTCATGACAAAGCCCACAGTCGTTTGGGAAGATAAGGACGATGTGACAGCTGAGGTTAGCAGCACCATGCTGGAATGTTTCACGCTAAACTCATCTCCTCGTTGGAGGCACGGCTTTCCTCTGAACATACGTACACCCGCCTGCAAAAATATTCCTGCCCTTCCATTAAAGAAGGAAAAACGTCAGCCATCACTGAAAACAGCTGAAACTGAAAAAAAGTAATAATAAATAAAAATTTGTTGTAAATCATGACATTGTTTTTTAATTTTGGTTCAAAGAAATTTTTTTTAAAAACAAACAAAAAAGGAGAAATTAATCTATGTAATGTCCCTCAAAAGCTAATCTTTAGTTGAACAATCCTTTGATGCGAATCAGGGCAATCAGGTATTTTCTGGAACTCTCCATCAGACTTCTGCACCTGTCCGCAGGTATTCTGCTCATCAGTGAAGTGCCCTCATTGGTCCTGAACCGTGTTGTTGCTTTGTATTTTATAATTTTTTCAACTAAACTTATTTAGGGTTGGGCAATATATAGTTTTTCAAATATATGGAGACTTTTTTTACACATAACATGTTCATAAGGGAATATTGAATATGTTGATGTAACTTGTTTTTAGTCAAAAGGACTTTTTACAAACATTTTTCACAATTTTTTTGTTATGGTTATTGAAAAGATTTTTTCTACTTTATGTCAACTATTTTAATGCACTTGTGCTGTTGGTCCTTAAGGGCAGTTACTGTAGCACTCAAAGCTGTAAATTATTACAGTCTATTTGTCTACTTGACCAAAAAAGTTATATGGCGATTTATATATTACATATCATAATTCAGGTAAAAAATGACCCAGTCCTAGTCTTATTTGACTAAATTAAAATTTCGCAAATTTCTATTTATGAGTACTTTTTTGGTGTCCAGTTATTGGAATTACCATTACGAATTTTGCCTTTTCTTTCAAGGTAATAATTTTACAGACAACCACATGTCGACATATCTGTATTACATAATCATGTTTCTCTTTTACATAATCCATGTAAAAGAGATATATGTATGTAAAATATTACATACATATGTAATATCCAATATTACATAATCATGTTTCTCTTGTGGTTGCAGATAATTCACTTGATGTTCAGCAGAATACCCAATTTTCAGTCCAGTGATTGAGCAACTCGTTTCTTTTTTAGAGGAATGACCGACACCAAGGCCATGACTCTGGAAATGAGGGCATTTTTAGAGGAATTTCTGTTATTTTAGTTAGCTGAGCAACTTAAAACTGACCTGTGATTCATTCAGGCATTAAAATAACATCGGACTCAAGCGATGAAAGAGACAACTCAGCAAAGAAACCACATCTTTAGCTTCTGTCTTATCAGCTGCCTCTTACAGAGACACTTCATTTTTCCACCCTTTTTTGTTGTATTAACAAAAAAATATCAGATAAACTTGTGTTTTGCACTAATAATGTGATCCTCAGCTAACTATCAGCTGAACAGCCAACAGATTCCAGCAACGCAGAGCCCTCTCTGTAGAGGAACGTCAGTTTTATCTACTTATGTATTCAGGTTATGTATGCAACACGAGTTTACACTGAAAATGACTGAAAGAAATAGGAACGAATCCAGCAAAGACCTGAACCACGTTCAGTTGATCCATCAACTGTCGGCTAAAGCCTCATCAGAAACGGTCTCTACTGAAACAAAGCTTTCAAGAAACTATTTTTAAGGATGGGAAACAGAAAAGAGTGAGCTAAATCACATGACAGAAGACTGAAGATCAGCTGAAACCAGTCTGGTAGAAGGATGGATCCTCCCCTGGAACTGGACTGCAGTGGGGGATCATATGGACAGAGAACCGCTGAAAACATCTAAAGAAGAGCTTTAAAAAGTCCTTCAAGGATCCTGGAGAACTATTCCTGAAGACTGATGAGGATTAATTGGATCTTGTTAAGTAATTAGCAATTATTCAAGTGTCCAATGACGGTTATTAACACTTAAAACACCATGTAAGATATTTTTGGTACACCTGTGTTTTTTTTTTAAATTTAAAACCACATGTAGAAGCTGAACCCCTCTAATCCCAGTCACCATGGCAACATGATTTTTTCAAGACAGCCTCAGTTGTCAGATTATGAGGCTTAAATAATGGATAAATAGATATAGAAGCATAAAGGCCAACCAGAAAAAAGAAAACAGCATCTATTACTTACAGACTTTTCCTATCTACTCCTATCTATTTACACTTTTTTTCTCAAGCTGTTCCTTTTTTTGGCCATTTCCAATTAATTCTGCTACTATTTATCTTCTATCCTTACAAAACCAACAACAGCTGAGCTTTTTGGCTTTATTCCAGTCATAGAGCAGTGGTTCTCACCCTGGAGTCTGGGACTCCCCCAAAGATCTCAGGCGGTCCGTCAGGCCTTGAACATGCAGAGCCAGTGATTAATGTCCACACACAGTACCTTTTTTTCTATTTTCAGGAAAAAAGTGAGGCCAAGTGTTGTTTATTTCACAGAATACAGTATTTATCCTGAGAATAACTTCTGAAAGCATAAACCCAAGCATGGCTTCAGCCTGTGGCAGGGCAGGGGTCTGTGTCTGTTTAGTACTTGCATGAAGCGAAAATAGGTTGGGAACCACAGCCGTAGAGCAGCATTATTTTCCTTCTTCTTAAACTTTGGCTGCTCCAGATTGGACATTACTCTTAATTTAAGCTCTCTGATTGGTGGAAAGTTTAACCAGAAATGACTTTGTCATCATTTCCAGCCCTAAATATTGGTATCTTTGCAACATAGTAGTGATAGTGATGAAAACGGGATGAATAACGGTGTTTTCATGGATCATCACGGTGGATTTAGTCTCTGAATAAACTCTACATGTTGTAGCTGGATTGTAAACCTGCTGGACGGGATAGAAAAACACCTGAAGGGTAAATTATCCGTCAGTTTACCCCAAAGAGCCACGTACCGCTGCACCTGAGATACTGATTAGGAAATAAGAGAAAACGCTCTGAGGCATAGGTTTAATGGAAAGTATTCAAACAGTTTTATGAAAAACGATAATTTGGCACCACTGTGGGAAACTGGTAATTAAAGGCACGAGTCTTAAGGATTTTGTTCTGCAGACATTGCAGGACATGATGCGAGTTATGACAGAAAATTTGCCTACAAGGGTTCAGACCAATGAAGAATGAAGCTGCTCGAACCAAATATCAACTCTTTAAGATTAACAAATGGGCCTTATGCACAACTCGACTACTTCCTGAACATAAGCCAGCTGCTTTGTGTCCTGTCTTTCATTATTGGATGAACTGATTAATCCAGGTGTGTC
>JBBBVT010000023.1:21760826-21772672 GCA_037177035.1 Craterocephalus eyresii | reverse complement strand
GTCGATGGACGCGGGTCGACGCGGGTCGCTGAGCCTTTCACATCGCCACCAAAAGCCGATTGTACGCGGGTTTAAACAGGTTTTTTGACCAGTGTGAAAGGGGTATTATAGAGCGCTTTGGTAAAGCTCCGTCCTAACCTGAAAGGTTGCATGGTTCCATCCAGCCTGCTAAACAGGAAACGTGCAATAATTTACTGAAATGTAAAATTAGCTGTAAATCCACTGTTTGTATGTTACAAGTGTTTCAGCCCTGTTAGACATGTCTTCTGTAACTTATTGAAGTACCAGTAATGTGTTCAGGGATGCTTCTTTAAGGACTTTCCAAAAATTGTTTCATTGAGTTGAACCTATTAAAAATGAAACTATAGAAATAAAACTAAAGGATGGAAAAAAAGCTGTGGGAAGAAGCTCAGTCCCAGTAAACCAGCTTCCATGTTTGCTAAACCTACAGTTACAGCCACATAGACAGAAAGGTATTCATGCATGCACAACGGAAAACTATAAATAATACTAATAAAAGGACAATATTCATCTTAAGCACCTGGTTGAAGCCTTTTCTCTTCCTCTGTAGTTAGCTTTAGTTCTTCATGTCATCCATCCCACAGCTTCACACCACAGACACACACACACACACACATGCCTTTTCATGTTTGAATTCAGCTCTCCCCAAACAAAAAAGTTTTACAATGTTGTCTACTTAGTGTATTTTTGCATGGATATGTAGGAGTAAAAATATACCAGATCTGTGAGTTTTAATGTTTGAACGAGTGGAGTTGCTGGATTATGCATCATTACTCTTCTTTGGATGTTGGCTGCATGATGATCCCATGCTGCCTCGGTGAAGCTTTGCTACTGATTCTCATTCTGCTTCTTGTTTCATTTGGAATGAGTTCATCTTCCGGTTTCCTTTCCTGAAAGTAAAAATTGTTATTGAGTACATTTCTAATGAGGCTAACAGTTAAATAGACTAGCTTTGCTGGATTTATTTATTTAAATTACATTGTTTTCAGATAGAGTTTATCTACTGTACATTGATTTCTTTAGGCTTGACACTTCTTTTATCCATTATTTACTTTTTCTTTACTTTTTTTAGAGACACACTTCCCACAACGTTTTCAGCTACTAGATCCTTGTTGAGTCATTTGTTGTGTGGAAACAACACTAAAGTGATCAGAAAAGCTTTCCCCTGAAAACAATCAGGTACAAGCAGGAAATAAACAGCCAGCAACCGAAGCGGAACCTTCAAAAAGCTGGGAAAGCGGTTGCTTCAGAAATCAAAAGATGGGAAGAAAAATCTAGAAAACTAAGGGGCTGCTCCAGACTTTTGCACAGCACAGAGTTTCTGCCTGAACGTGACCGTCGGTCTTCGCACCGATCCGTCAGATGTTAGATGAAGCTTATGATTTGAACTGGGAGTACATGGGAGGGACATTGGAAAATTACCAGGGAGATTTAAGTTTCCTTCCCATATCTGATGCCGGACTACGGGCCTGTTTTACCGGCCTTTACCTCGAAGTATAAGCCGAGTTGAATGCATAGAGAAATGCATACGATGAGAGTGATTTATCTTTATTCCTATCAGATTAATCAGTGCAATTACAGACAAATTACTCTAATGTTTTAATAGCTGTGTAAGGCTCTTATACAAGACGGCAACAAGCAGCCATCTGGAACGTCGGCAAATGTTTGTCTCTTTTATCTTGGGTGACCCATCTGCAGCGTTGGATCTGTCAATGGTTTTACACTCCTAAGCTTAATATCTGTCCTTTATGTTGCTCAGCCGCAGCTTACACACCCAGTGTTGCCAGTAGCAGTTTTCTTTCACAAACTTTATGTGGCTGAGCCAACATTTAGTCTGGAATTATGTTTTCTGGTTCTTTTTATCGTGCCTTAATGATGGCAACATAAGGAAACCCAGCAATGGGCCCATCTTTGCTGCTGGTTTTTACTTTGGTTTGGTGTCTGAGAGCCTTTAGTCGCAGCACGCTGTCCTGCCACAGCTGGGAAACCTTAAAAAGACGCTGCTGATTTTCTCAGAGCGTCTTGCAGCCGGTCTCTGAGATCTCTCCAGCCAGTAAAAGTCTCATCTTCTCTCTTAGTCCATCCCTTGCAATGCTCGACATGCTGCTAGGCAACAACGGTTCCAGAGATACACATAATAAATATCAGCGCACCATCAAGATGTTTTTAAAGTTGTAAAGTTACACAGTGCTGCTGTAGCTATCACAACATAAAAAGTGTCATTTTTTCCACCAGGGCCAGGTGATGCACTGATATGTTTGTCTGATAACTCAAAACTTACGGACAGATTTTAAATACATTTTCAGGAAATGTCAGAAATGCAAGTACAGAAGAAGAGAATACATCATCCAGGTGATTCGGAAACCGTCTGGATCCAGGAATTATCAGGAGGAGTCTTTACCATGGGAAGATGGGGACCATTTATAGCTTCAACCAACAGAAAACAGCCAGAATCAAAAGCCCCAAAAGAAGTTATACTCTGACACTGTTTGACCTGGATCAGGTTGATATTTTGGATTTTGTGATCCAGAAAGGGGTACTGGGTAGGCAGTAGGTTTTATTCTTCCTCTGGCTCGCCCGCGGTCTGAGAGCTTCTAGTTAGCAGATAAAAGGCAGCGTTCGCTCCGGGACTCGGTCAGTCAGATGCCTGAGCAGGTTGTCCACTCCACTAGTCTCTTTAACCTACATGTGCTAGATAAAGACGTACATCAAAGAGTCCTTACTCATGGCAGAAGAGCTACAGCAGATGATCTGTGTGTGTGTGTGTGTGTGTGTGTGTGAACGAGGAAAACATTATAAGCTACTTCATAGAAGCGTGAGGGTTAAAATGTGTTATAAAGGGCAATATATTCCCCACAGAAGCAGGTCTCACATGGAGGTAAACGGCCGTCTGTCACTGTCTGAGAACATTATTACACATTATGTCACAGGCTACACATTAACACGCTGCCTTTGTCTGAAATTAAGGAGCCATTGTTTTAAAAAATGAATATTAAGTCCGCTGTTGAATTTTCATGAGGCTGGCGAGGCTCGGCGACGCGGTGACATTGACCGGTCCGTCTTTAATGGCCGTCGCTGATGGAATATAAATGTCTGCATCTCTTCCCAGGAGGGAGTGAGTGTTCCTGGGATAAGGAGCGTCTGACCAGCCCCCCTGCTGGAGCCCACGGCGGAGGACCAGGAGGAGGTGCAGCACCGGCGGTGGGAGGAGGAGGTGCTCCGGCGGGAGGTCCTGGAAGGGGGCCTGCCTTAGGAGCTGTCAATCAGCAGCAACTCCAGCAGCAGCAGCAGCTACTGGCTAACCGTGAGAGCGCGCACACACACACACACACACACACACGACACAGTTGGAAAAAGTGAAAGGGTTCACACAAACGCACACACTTTCACACCGTGTGCTTAAAGGATGGCAATATTTGTTAATGTACGCCATTTAATCTGTCCCCATCTCCTGTATTAACACTCTGTCTGGATTAATCAGCACACACTCTACTAAATGACTCAATTCATCAACACCACACACACACACACACATTCGGACACACAAACAAACAGATACCCGCTCTTTTTCTTACTGCAGAAGTAATGCATTCGCGCACACACTAGGCCGCAGGAAGCTACAAACACTCACATTGATTATTCTATCCCTTCAGTCGTCACGACAACAGCAATCAGTGTTATTGTTTCATTGGAGTGAAAGCAGTTGTGTGCGTGTTTGTGTGTGTGAGAAAGTGTCGCCCCCCTCTAATGTGTCCATCGAGTGGGATCTCAGCTCTCTGTAGGGGAGGGGCTTTTTTGGGGATGGGGGGTGAGAAGGACACCAAGGTCAGAGGTCTGAGGTTCGACTTTTAGACAAAAGCAAAGGAACATCCTCCCGAGAGCAGCGGGTTGTGCTGTAAGCAGTGTGCATCAGTGCGTGTGGGGAAGGGGGGAGGAAAAGGGGGAGGAAAATGGGGCAAAATGAGGCAAAAAGAGAAGAAACAAGAAAGAAACTAAGAGGGAAAAGAATGACCAAGAGGAGAAAGTGATCAGAGATTAACCTAAAACAAGTGGGGAGACGTAGAAAAGGATAAAAGCTAAAGAACAGAGGATTTAGTTCGACTGGACTTTGCTTCTAAAGGCATCACTTTAAAAACAACACATGTAAAAGACTCGGTTATAGAGCAACACAGCAACAAACCATTACTGCTGTGAAATTATGTACAATCCCCAAACACACTGTACACATGCAAATCAAAATATCCAAACTACTTTTGGCCATTTCCTCAATTATTTACCTTTTACAGAAGCTCTTTATCTAGTTTCAGTTACTTTCAGTCCTAATTTGTACCTGTAGCTGCTGCAGCATCACAGAGTGGGTGTAAGTAGGTCTGGCCATACGACCTTAAATCAAATCATGATTAACTGAACATATTACATCGATTGTGATTACATAGCGATTATTTTAGTGTTTTATTTATAGCCCTCGTAGCTAACTGCTGTACTGCAAATATTTCCATTATAGAACAGCAGATACTGATTTCAATAAGGTCATTATATGAGTATTTTAAAATATATTTCAGAGACATCGTTGAAATTATCAATATGAGCACAATCACAGTTGTTTAGCTCGAAAGGTCCGTTTCGATTCATTTTAAGTTGATTGGCCAAGATGTGGTGAGCTTTTCATAATATGCATCACCCACAGAAGGATGGAGCACTGTTTGTAGAAATGCCACAAAACTCAATGATTAACCAATAATTATAAAAGAAATACTTTAAAAAAAAAAAAAAGTTAGGAGATGTTTATCAACGTTGGCATTATCTTTTTGCAGCACATTACTTGATCGATGGTTTCTGCTGCTACATTCTTTAGGTCATAATGGGGGCAGGTACGTCCTGGACTGGTTTATTACTGGGACATGCAGTTATTTGTGCAGAAAGTGGTTTGGAATAATCTAGATAAATTAAAAGGTGTTGAATATAAACAACAACATGCTGGATGAGTTGGATCAGATCCGAAGCCTGATCAGGGATCGGGATATGTTGGTCATCCTGGATCAGCCTGTCTGTGATTCGGTCGCTCAAAAGCAGGAAACTGGGGTATGACATGACGTTTTTTAAGACATATTGGGCTCTGACCAGCTGACCACTGTCATCGTCGGGGATAATGGCAGTATTGGGCCAGTCTCTGTGATGTGCCACTCTAAGGGTCCTTTCCTTCCTCATGTTCTACCAGGAGGACAGCACAGTCCACCCTGATGTCCCATATCCAGCCTGGTGTGACCCTCAGGCATCTTCAGGGGGTCAGGAGTAACTCCATTCATGCCCTTGACCTGGCATTAACTGTTTTAAGTTAAACACAAGAAAACCCGGAGATAAATGTCTAATTTTTTTATATAAGGTCTCTATTTGATCCCTTAACCAAATCTGGAAAAAAAAATTAACACATATTTGGGAATATATCTACTATTAAATACCAATGACACATGGTCAAAGTTACTGTACTTTGACCATGTGTCTTCTGCTTCCCGGTGTCCATTACAAGGCAGAAGAGAAGTATCATGAAGTTTTTACAAGAAAGAGAAGCAAAATGTCTCAGGAACTTTATCAAATATGGTTCCCCTGTCCACCAGGTAACAGGCAGACCCC
This sequence comes from Craterocephalus eyresii, assembly GCA_037177035.1. NCBI lineage: Eukaryota > Metazoa > Chordata > Actinopteri > Atheriniformes > Atherinidae > Craterocephalus > Craterocephalus eyresii. Next base: position 21,767,020 of record JBBBVT010000023.1, on the reverse strand, counting down.
CTGTCCACCAGGCAGACCCTCAGCTCAGATCACTAACATACCACAAAGCAATGAATCTCCTTCTATGACTGTCAACACTTGTGCTGTAATTAATCCTCTTTGATGTGGCAGAATTCTGTGTTCAGGAAGGCGATGAAGACATCTGCTAGAGCTTTAATAGCCAGACACACATTTGCATCATTTCACTCACATCCGCTTCAGTTTTCCTGCAGTTTCAATAATGTTTCAAGCATGATAACCATGTGGATTGAAGTAGTGGTGGTTTCCGCAGAGTAGAATACTATGCCATACTTTTTCTCTTCATTTTATAACCAACATGTTTTTCCTTTCTTTTTATTTGGCCTTTGACTTCTTCATATGCTTCTGGGAGGATTTCCTGCTCTCATGGTGAGACGTATGCCTTTCTTCTTGCCATGGTAGAGCAGTGATTGTGTGATAGATTACGAGGGTCTAGGGAGAAAGCTGCAGGTGCTGATCCAGGATTAGTTTAATCTGGCTTGTTTTATCCAAGTGTGGTCATCATAGCTTGCTCTTACAGCTCGAACATTCTTGTTTGGACTCGATGAGCCCAGTTTAGTTATTTATCCTGGATATCTGAATCCCACTCATTTGCAATACAGTAAGTTCCATACTTGGTCCAGCCCTTGTGATGGAGTAATGACTTGCCAGGCTGCATCCTGCCTCTCAATAAGACCTGAAATAGACTCTTATAGAAATGAATGACTGAATTAAACATATGTGTCCACTTTGTAGAATCTACTGTTTGCAGTTTGTTGTTTTTGACTCTCCCACCTCCTCCTTAGTGTCCTGTGTAGCCTTTTGTTTAGCAGTACTGATGCTGGTGGTGGTCCTCTACAGAAAAGACCCTCTGTGCTGCATATTCAGACCCGATAGGACTCAGGACTATACGGTAAGAACAAGCAACAACTACAATAACAGTAGAGACTATCTGAGGTCACTAAGAAATACAAGAATGACCACAAAAGACAAATCAACCACAAAAAGACCTTAAACAACATTAAGAGCCCAGTACAACCATAAAAACATTCAGAATTATCTAGAGTGGTCAGAAAAAATAAAAAGAGACTTTATACAAAAGCAAATACAAAAGCACATACAATTGGAAAAAAAAACTTAGAAAATCCAAACAATGAGAAACAGAAAACAACCGCAAAGAGATACAACTTTACAGAGTGGAAAAACAATCTAAAACGACACACAAAATAACCACAAAACTAACAAGAGAAACTAAAAAAGATTCAAAACAAGCGCAAAAAGAAATGACAATTGAATATAAGCAACACAACCATAAAAGCAATTCATAACCATCCAAAGACAAAAATAACCACAACAAAAATTAACAAGACAAACACAAAGACCCAAAATTATTACAATAGGGATAGAAAATAACCCCACTGACTCCAAATAGCCACAGAGACTCGATAAAAGCATATATTGTTTCAGTATGACCACCATCTCCCATAAACCACATAAAGAAACCCTGTGTTGAAGAACAATGATTCAATACAACAGCCATGAAACAATCATCAAAGTAACACCAGCCACCTTCATCTCTTCTTTCATTACATCCATGAACTTCCTCTTTCTTCCAGCCTGTCAGTTCGATCTTCACCACGCTTGGTCCTGTTATTCCCCACCCTCCTCTGCGCCTGGTAAACCATCTGACCCTTACATATCTGAGCAGCTCGGTCTGAACTGTTCCTGTTGACCAACCAAAATCCACTGTGTCGGCTCCAGCTCTGCTTCCTGTTCTCACATTCATTCACACACATATTCCACCTACTTTTATTTTTTCTGCTCTCCATTGCACACCTCCACATCTCCAGGATCTCGTCCACCTGCTTCCCACTCTCACTGGGAATCGCACGTTATATACATCTCAAAATCCACAGAGCAGCCTGCATGACCACATCTGACAACCTGTCCATCTCCTCAGCAAACAAGAGAGACACTCACTTCCCATCTCTCATGCTGTCCCACTTTTCAACTCATCAGCATCAGCTAAACTTAATCAATATCTTATTTTAATATATTTGACATACAAATGCATCCATAACCATGACATAAAGGAAAAGAAGAAAGGATCAGGACACGTGGAGTCAGTTTAACGCTGCGATTACTGCTTTGTTCTGTCTTAGAAACTGTTCACATCTCATTAAACATCTAAAAGTAAAAAAACTGTGCTTCTTTTCAGTTTATGGGTCAAAAAACCCCTTAAGGTGCCCTTTGGTATGGTAACTTTTGAGATCCAAAAATGTAAAAAGCCTTAATTAAAAGTGGCTAAAACATAGAAAAAACCTACATGATGTCCACTGCCTTCTTCAGTGTAATACCCATAGACTGTAATACCTCATGAGGATACAGGTAAAATCTGTAGCTTGAATGCCAGGAAGTGTCATCACGAGTACATGAACAAGTCCCTGAGAACCAAACCTTGCTGGTTCCCAGACAAACACAGACGGGGTTTATCACATTGGGAAAATTGAGACATTTACAGGCATGGAATGGACTGACCTATGATTTATCACATCCATCCAGTCATTTTAACACAACTTGTGTCATATACCGGTTGGAGTGTGGTTGTGTTAATGTGGGACATGCTAAACGCAGACTGAGGGACAGGGTATCTGAATATGTTTATGCCTGTTTAGGACTCCAAATGAAAAGCTTCTGCGCTCTGTTGAATCTTTTAAAAAGCAGTTGAAACCCTTTTGTTCAAGCAAGATTTTTAGTTAGGTTTTTATGACTGTGTATTTGCTCTTCTGTATTTTCTTATGTCTTTTTACGTGTTTTATTTCTATTGATGCTATTGTACAGAACATTGTAATTGTTATTTGTGAAAGGTGCTAGAAAGATAAAAAATTTCTCTCTCCTCCTTAGATTTTGCAGCCTTTAAAAGTCAAAGCTCATCTCGATGAGATCTATCCATGCTGCCTCTTTAAACTGAATCAGTCTATATCTGGACCTGTCTTCCCACTCTCATCTAACTGCCCTCTCTTCCTCCTAACTAATAATCTACACTTCCTCTATCCCTATATTTACTCCATCCATCCTACTCACTGTCCTGTTCTTTATTCATCAGCTCCTCCAGCTTCTACGCCATTCTGCTACACATCATTTCCAGCTCTGTCTGGTCAATTCATATATCATTTTCTCTTTTTTAGACTTGCATGATTCATCCAAAATACTTTTGCTTCCTTTTCCCACCTCTCTCCTTGTCCAAAAACCAACCTCCCAGTACTCCTGTCCAACTTTTGCTTTCTTCCTTCACCTCTTCCCAGAAATCTGATGATATTTACCAGCCAGAACCTGTCACAACTCCTCCCTGACTCCTTCAACTCCCACCATTTGACCCTTGCTCTAACTTCACTATCTTCCTCTTCATCTTCATTACCAAAGTCCTCCTACAGACTGGCATCCTATGCTGCCTAGCAACATTATCTCCCGATATCACTATCATGGCTGTCCACATTTATCCAGACTTGGGAACGGGGCTTGTCACACCAGATGGTTTGATTGTTTGAAGGAATTTACTGCACAACTTCATGACATCCTAACTGTTATGATCTCCTTTACCAGGAAGAGCTTCCATACTACCACAGCAGGCATTCTCTCATCGGTATCTCCCATAATGGGCACAATGCCACCTTTAACCAGAGAGCAGTTGGACCACAAGTAAGTGGTTTAAAGACTCAGACTAATACCGAAAAGCATCTCATACTGACTGAGTCTTCTTCTTTGTGGGTAAATTAGCTTCCAGGAGCGCTGTTCATCATCGGGAAGCCAGGTGACTACCACATGGATGGCCCTCTGCCACGGCTGCCTTCCTATGAGAGCGTTCGAAAGAAAGACAGACAGAGCCAGATCCACAGCATGATAGCTCAGCGCTTTGGCCTCGGAGGCCGCGATGATGAGGTGATATTTTTTTAACATTCTCCAGCAATATTTACTGAAATTCCCTTGAGATTAACTAAATTAAAAAGACGTCTTCAACTTACTAGCTTTCTAAGAGCAAGATATGTGGAGACATATGAATAAGGGCTAGCCCTACATTAGCATGATCACAGGAGGAGGGTAGTAATTACCTAGAGTCTGTCCACAGATAATGATGCCCCAGCCAATATGTTTCAGGCTGTTTCTTGTGAAAAAAAATGAAAAGTTTATTTTCATTCTAGCGTCTTCTCTTAAAAGTTAAGCCATGCCTGGCAACCTGTCAGGCTTTAGAGCCGTTGAATTTCTCCGTAAACATCAGTCAATGGTACAAAGATTCATTAATGTTTGCAGTAACTACGGCACACACCATTTGAACTTTATTAAAGAAACCTTCTAATGCTTCCACACTTAAAGTTAAACACAATTAAACAGGAAAAATGATGTCCAACATGCTGAAATAGAATGAGTTTTATAGATGTTGCTATTTGAATTGTTAATCAAATAGCAAATGCCAGAAATAATAAAGCAGAGAGATTGACTTTGTTTAATATGAAGTCTTTATTTAATCCCTTTAATGAAATTCAGAAAATAAATATACAAGTTGTCTTAGTTATTATTAGCTTGGAATATGTCAGAACTTCTGTAGTACAGAAAGTGTTCGTTAGGGTGCAAAAGACAAGTATCACATAGCATACAACATGGTTCTGAGCAACGTTTTGACCATAGAGCCATACTGAGTCAGATTCAGTAAATATAGTTATGGAGTCAGATTTCCAGATTTTCTGGATTTGGTGCCATCTAGTGGCAAAGCTGCAGATGGCAGCCAACTTAATACACCTGCTTTACCTTCTGGTCTGAATGAGAAACAACAAAAGCCATTAAAAATACAGGAACTCAAACAACTCAAAAAAGAGCCAGTTTGTGGTTTCTCTGTCGGTTCTATAGCGAGTTCTTCAGAAAAATGGAGGTTTAACATGGAACCCTGCGAGGAGATTGATATGATTTAATATTACTTATTCATTCATTCATTCATTCATTCATTCATTCATTCATTTATTTTCTTTACCGCTTAGTCCAATTCAGGGTCTGGGGCCTACCAGGCGAGAGGCAGGGTACTTTCTGAACAGGTTGCCAGTCTATCGCAGACTTAAAAAACACACGTATTCATGAAATTAATTATTGTTTCTGAAAAAGGAAGTTTGAAGATCTTTGTCCCTCTTTCCTAGCCCCCACCAACATACGAAGAAACATTTTGCCACTCCTTCGAAATCCCACCTGCAGATATTCATCATGTGCTGGACGTTCACCCGCCAGTCAACACTGGCGATGACAACTCAAAACCCAGTGAGGACCTACACAACCCTGGTGAAGGGTGCTCATCTTCTTCCCTCCACACCGTTCAGTGCTCCCCGTATCTGTCCATCTGACTCAGTACAGACGTCTTTGTCAAACCATCGTTGTTGCTGCAGTCAAGCCGACGAAGCCGTCAGGGACAAGTAAAGAGTTTTGGGAAGCGAATGATTGTGCTCTGAGTCAGAGCTGTTGGTAAATCTGTAAAGTCTGGAGGTATTCAGATGATAATGACTGTGACTCAAGCTGTATACTCCCCCGGGCTGCATATGACATCTCTCTGAATGGTTTATTCAGTTACTGGTAGTTCCACATTGTGCTTTTCCAAGAATAGATTGATAATAAATCATGTCAAGCTTTTCATTCAAATGATTTTATACCCAGTAAATCTAAAATATTCACAGGTAAGCAAGTCAAACTTACACATTGTTGTGGACTGCTAGAGTTTCTCATTATGACTCAGTCTGTTTGTAGCACTTTATACCTAAACTCCATGAAATATTGGAGGGAAATACTTAACCCTTTCATGCATAGTGTCCACTCTAGTGGACACCTAATTGACAGCTGTTTTCCAGAATAGTCAATGATGGGCGTGGGAAATGTGTAATTTTGTGACTTCAGGGGGCATCAGTAGGTCATGCATTACACTGCCATGTATACAATAACTATTTATATATGTACATTATAATGACCAAACTTTCTTTTGTGATAAACAGGAAAAGAAAACAATAAAAATATATATTTCATAGCATATTCATATTATAGAAATATAAAAAGCATATTTAATTAATGATTTTTAATTAAATACATTAATCAAATTAAATGTAAATTATGATTAAGAAATAAAAAAGCATCACTATATATATATATATGGAAGTAAAGACTGTAAT
>JBBBVT010000023.1:21735742-21746084 GCA_037177035.1 Craterocephalus eyresii | reverse complement strand
TCTAACCACCAACACACCGTGAACACTTGTAGAACTTTATTTCAAAAGCTTGTGCAACTTCTAATGTTTTTTTCGCCATCTTCATTCTTCTTCTATTGTTTTCTTCTTCCTGTTTATTTTCTTCTTCTTCCCTGGTTTGTTTCTGCTCCACTATGCTCAACACTGACCTTATGGTTTCCGGTGGGATTACTCCGTCTTCTGTGTCGAGTAACAGATGCGCAAGGAGCCTGAAAACGCACCTAAAACGCACATTATTAACGCAGAAGACGGACGAAACTTTACGTGCGTATCCGTCATCTGCGTCAAGCATAAATGGACCTTACAACAAATCCATTATGTGATCCACATCTGTCCAGTTTGTTAACTGTGTTCATATAAACCAACTCATAGAATAAGAAAACTTTCAGTTAAGCCTCCATCCTGAGCTGCTGGAGGAGAGGAAAACCTCCAACAGAAGCAGGATGTGGAGAGGAGAGGAAGGGGGGCTGAACCAGCAGCTGAACTCTTTGCTGTGTGATTGGTTATCTCAGAAACCGAGATAGACGATAATATTGTGCTAAGCAGTGTTTCCATTTTAAGACTATTTTTTAAAATATTTATTCAGTCATTCATTCCTTTTTCTGAATCGTTTAATCCAGTTCAGGGTCGCGGGGAAGCTGAAGCCTATCCCAGCAACTAACTGTGGAGAGACAGGGCACACCCTGGACAGGTTCCCAGTCCATCACAGGCCGTTTTCAACTATATGATTTAATACCATAATTAAGCAAGCTCACCCTTTCAAATATTAATAATCTATAAAAAGACTTGTTCACTGGAACTGGAAGAAATTTGACACAAATATAATAAATAGACTCTTAGTTTCATTAATAATTAATAAAAACAAAAATAAATAAATAAATATGATAGATAATGAAGGCTTTGTAAACCAAACTGACCTTCATAAAATATCAAACATGGGAGAAAACAAAAATGAAATTTACTGCAGCCGGAAAACTTATTGCTTTTATTTTTTCTTACCTTGCAATTTATTGACTATTGATTATTGGGACAAGCCTAATGTTGAGTAAAAAGAGCAGAGGAGCCCAGTGCATCATGGGACATCCCCCAGCAGCTTCGGCCTATAGCAAGCAGCTAAAGGGATGGATCAGAGTCACCCAGTTAGACCTATAGAACATTTATCAGGAAGAAAAGATTGAAGATGATCTGAAGGTAGAGAGGGAGTCTGCTTCCTGGTATCTCAGAGAAGCAAATACTGTGGAATTAAGTCCTTTAATTTCCCTCCCACATTTTTATATTTAATGTATCACTAATTGTATAAATACATGCTTTTTTAAAATGAATTTCCCCCTGGGATTAATCTAGATATTTTTTTATTTCGTTAAGGCTGTAAATTATAAATATGACTGAAGTGGATAACGTTGAGATTTTTCAGATTTCCCTCATTCAGCTGCGATTTGAAATTGATTTGATGGGATCCAGGATCAATATGAGATTATATAAAATTGAATCAACTTTATTGTCTCTGTTGAAACTATATTACAGCCTTTATGAGGGCAGTGGTTCCCAGGTTTTTCTGCTGGGCGCCTTTGGGGTTCACATTGGTAGGATGATGGAAAAGGAAGAAGTATATCCAGGGCTCTTTTATAGAGGGATTATCAGTCTACGTCACACTACCGCTCTGTCATGTCAGTTGCAGAAAGAGCTGCAGCATTACACCGAGACTGTTTTTTTGTGCTGTCGGTTGCACAAACCGTTTTGATAAAAACAACAAAGTTCTATATTTTATAGAATACCGTCGACTTGCACCCGTTTTAAACCAAACAAGACACATATTTGGCTGCAAGCCACCAGAAGAAGCGATCAGGATGAGCAGATTATAAAAAATGCAACTATCAGCAGCTATCACTTCATATCAGCAACAAAGCGAAACATGCAGCCATGTGTTACTGCAGCAAATGAGGTGTGAAATGTTTACAATAAGACAATAACTGAAGACCAAATTTCATAGTGATAGAAAGCAAGCTAATATTACTTTGTAACGTTATATTATGAAACACATAGCCAGTCATACAGATGCAACCTGTGATCAGGCTGCAGTTGTTTTTCTTATTCACAGTGGGCCTCATGCAACAATATTTTTGTGAGTTTCTCTACTTTCTTTCCGACAAGTGTGCAACGTCAGATACAAATCCACATTTGTACTTGTTCAGCAGCAGTGGATTGCAGTTTGATGTAACCTGGGTTAAGCAGCATAACTTTTTATCACTCAGTGCTGAACTGTTGTAGTATGCTGATGACATTGTTGCTAACATCGCAGGAAAATAACGAAAGCTGGTCAATCAGTTTATAGGGACAGCACTTTCTGCAACCAGGCTGCGTGCGCATCCGCTGTGTTGACAAACGAATAATCCCTCTTTAGGGCTGGCTAAAAATATTGATTAATCGATGGATCACAATGTTTCCCCACCCAGTGGAGTTTATCCACAGTCAATTCCTGGTGGGAGCTGCATTATTTCCGGTCACTTCCGGCTGCGACTGCCACATCATATAATAGCATCTTGCACCCACTGTCTTCAAGACCCACCACACATTTTCCACCATTTAGTTCATAAAAACACTCCATCTGTGAGCAAGTGGGTGAAGAGCTTCAAGTTGTATTAAACTAACTTTATTCACGATGATGAATGCAAGTGTTTAGCTAACAGGGTTAGCTCATCATGGACAGTGAGACACATATGTTAATGCTTGTGTGATTGTGTAGTAAAAACGATACATATGAAGCTCACATTTAACACACAAATGTAATTGTGTTGTTCTCTGAGATAAATGCTTTGTCACTTTAAATTGTGTTTACATGGTTTAGCGTTAGCTGTATGAACATCTCTTAGTTTCTGACAAGAGTAGGGCTGTCCCGATGCCACTTTTTCACCTCAGGATGGATGATACCGGATACTTGTCATGAGCAAAATATTGTGTCAAACTTCACCTCAAAACCTTAAGGTGTAACTGATTAAGTCCACGACAGAAGGTGTGAGAAAAACTGACTCATTAATTATTAACCAATGAGTTAATTTAAAATAAATTTAAGGACTTTGTGTAACACACGGCACATTTCTGTTGTAAGAAAAAACAACCTGAGTAAACCCAGTAGAAAATGAGCTAAGGTAAACACTCATACAGGGTGTACAAAACGTGCTGGTGAGGTGAAAGGGCTGGATAGAAAATCTTGATCACCTGGTATCTGCATATTTTAACGCATGCCAATACTTTCCGATCCGTGTTTTTTTGTTGGCATCAGCACCGATACCCGATACTGGTATCAGATCGGGACAGCCCTAGAAAAGAGTGAGACAGGAGACGTGGCTGAGGGCTGCTTCAGATCCACGAGGAAAGCGAGAAGCCACATTTTGTTTTTTCTCTTCTTCTTCATGATTCACTCCCAGAAGTTTCATTGAAGGTTTCATGTTTAGTTAGATAGATAGATAGGTAGATTGTCTGTCTTAGAAATGAAAACTGAGAGAAAACATTTCTATTTGTAGAGAATAAATCAGGTTAAAGTATAAACCTTCCTCCTATTTACAGTCTTACAGCAAATATTTTTACTATAAAATTCAAAGTTATGCAAAATGCTCATCCTTCATCTCAGATTGAGGTTCAGTACTCTGAAATAAAAAGATTCATCTTTAACAGGAAAAAAACAAGCTGAATCTTTAACTTCTTTTTAGTTTTCTGAAGTCAACACCAATAAACAAACGTCAGAGCTAATATTTGACTAAATGTACTGGTGTGAGCTGTGCTGCAGTAGATGCTCATCAATCAGCTTCTGGATGGATTTTTGTGTTTGTAGAAATCAGCTGATTCCCTGACAGCAGCTCTTTTTCACTCTGCACATATTATCGACAGCACTGTGATAAGGCCATTTAAAGATGCAATGCAAGGCTGCTTTATCCATTTTACCCCGCTGTGATGTGTGCCTCAGGTCATTATCTCACTGGACCAGCTAATTGTGTAACTCCTCCTTCGTTAGTGCATTCACTTTGTAAAAATCTCCCAGTTCAACCCTGAAACTGCCTGCAGTCAAAGCACAAAACTGCTCTCCACAAAGGTGTTTCCATCCACTGGGGCAGTGGGACCCTCAGGGTATCTGGATGCCTAAGTCATCCTCCAGATCTTAGCAAAAGGCCCTCACCCCCAAAGAAATGTTAACTTACTTCACACAAGTCTATGGACAAACTGCCCAAAGGGGAGAAAAAATGAAGAAATCATCAAATCTGAACCCTTACATACTGTTCTGGTAAAATGTGACCAAATTTAACATTTGACAGCAGTAAAAATACACAAAAACATGTTGCTTTTTGTTGAATTTTGATTCATTTTCCTAAAGTGACGTAAAAAAACACCAAAATATTTTACAATGTTACACTTTGGTGTTACACATTTTTACTCACTGATGCTGTTTTAGGTCATATTTGACCCTTTTCTATTTATGGATTTTAAATCAGTGTTGGTTGAATCTTGTAACTGTAATAAATGGGCGTTCATAATATTGGAAACTCATTAGCTGTTTTTTCAGTATAACACAAAGTCTTTCAGACTCCTGCTCTGATTGGGAGGAGGATATGTCAGAGAAGGAAAACAGCTCCTCTGGTGAAGAGGAGTGATGGAAGAAGTTTACTCAGGACAGAAGAGAAGAAGATTGTGAATCTCAAAGGTCTGCAAACCTGCAGAGACTAGTTTATAACAACATTTTGTTTTCTATGTGATACATGTAGAAAATCCATGATAATTATGGTGTTTAGTTCAACTGGTTGAACAGTCATTTCATGTACAGGGTCTCCAGCTCTTTGATGAGATCCGCGGCCCACCTGAGGCCCTTTGCTGCATGTCTCACTCGCTCATCCACTTTTCTCTCCACTAACTAAAACAAAGACCACCACCATCTTGAAATAATTGGAGTATAATTGTGATCTCTTTTGGTATAGCAATGAAGACAATGTTTATTAGTTGCAGTGGCTAAAAATGGGTTAAATCTCCCAAAAACAAGTGCTATAAGGCCTACAAATACATTGTTCTTACTCTGTAACATTTTTAAAGAATGAAAGAGAACTGTAGTTCTTCTATCTCTTCTTCTATTTGTCGGTCTGATTACAGGCATTGGTTCATCTGCAGCTACACACCGGCGTCTCTGTCCACTTTTTATCAACCTGGAAAGACTTCTCAGACCACATCACCATGGCGACCAAAGCAGTTGCAGAGGCCCCTTTCAAGTGAGCGGGCTCAAGTTTTCGTGACTGCTGCCAGATCAGGCGGGCGTTTTCCACTTTTGTCTGTTTGCTTCCAGGCTAGAGAGAGAGAAGACGGGCTTCTCCTTCTACCTGGAGACGGAGTGGGCGGGAGGCCAGCGCGTGGACAAAGCTGGTAAAGGTCTGCTGCAGGTGTGGAAGAGACAGATACAACAGCTCAACAGAGTCAGTCCAGACATGGCTGCTGCCATCTTGGCGGCTTATCCCTCCCCCCAGCTGCTAAAGAAGGTACATTTACACACAACTCACAGATATTCTCCGAATTTATTTCTTTCCTTTCTCTCTTTTCTCTTTATAACCGAACATTTTAACAAGATAATTTGTTGAATCCTGACTCTTATCAACTCTCTGACTTAGTATCAAGCATTCACTGCTTGTTTATAAAATATGAAAAATATTTTTTGATCCGGCTTAAAGTGTTGTGGTGGGAGCTCGACCTCGTTATAGATCTTCTAGTTCTCCACCTGCACTGCAACTGTACTGTTTACCAAATGTCCAACTAAGAAACAGAGTCAGAGTTTGACTTTTTCTCAGTATGTTTGACTTGAGTTTGCTTTATCGTGACTGAGCTAACAGCATGATCAGTTCCAGTCACCCTCCCACACTGAGCTGCTGTCACGAGTCCTGAAACACATCACAGTGAATTTACAAAGAAAATATTTTATTTAGTCCAGAGCATCACTCTGGAAAAAACACCTCCATCACATCTTCTTTTTCTTTAGATTCTTCTTACATCAGAGAAAAGCAGAGATGAATGTGAACGTGTAAATCTGAAACTAAATCTGAGTGCTTTTTCTGCAGGCTTACAGCCAGTGCAGGTCGGACAGCGAGAAGGTGTCTCTACTGTCCGACATCCTGATCCGCAGAGGAGAGGGCGTCACGTCCACAACGAGAAGGGTCGGTCCGGAGCTGTCCAAGCGCCTCTACCTCATGATGCATTCATGCGATCCAGAGCTCAGCCTGGACTCCAGCCTCTGAACTTTGTTCTTTACCTTCCTGTCAGTGCTCACAGCTTTAATTTGAGACCGTGTAATCAGCTGGTACTTAATTCAGTCTGTCACATTTCCTTCCCTTTTATTGCTATATATTAAAGTTTCATGGAACTTAAAATTTTAGAGGGATACTTTCATTTTAATTTGACTTGACAGAACATTCTGCCCTCATCATGCTGCTCTCAAGTTAATAAAAGGAAAGTTTAAAATTTTTGATCTGGTTATATTCTTACAGTTGTTTATTCTTTTTCATTTATATGCAGGGGCTTGAAGAAATCATATTTCTGTGGGGTCTGTGGTAGCAGCCTCTATTTAAAGGGATTTTTCAGAGCTTTGCAAATTAGTGAAGTGACTTTGGGGGAAAAAAACCAAAACAATTTAAAAAAATTACATTAGCTCTGCTTACACAAAAAAATGGAAGGCAAAGCTGACAATCATCCGATGAGACGTGGACAAGCCGAAAAGAAACTGTATTTAAACTAAACTAGAGCAGCAGACACAAGGAAAACATTAAGTATCTATTAGTTAAAAAGGCTACAGGATAACACAGTGTCTGCGTCAGCATGAAGAATATATATAGTGACAGTTCAGAGAACAAGGGTCATGTAAAAAGGTGTTTTGAGGCATTTCTGACCCACAAAAATACAGATTTTTAAAGAAATGTAAACATTTTTACAACAGTATGGGTGGTCATTACAATAAAGTCATAGTTTATAGTTCAAACATTTTATGGGGCACTACCCCTTTATGTTTAAATGCCTGTTTCTAAAAAATAAAATACGAGAAAAAAAATAGAATGGAACAAAATTAAGTATGATTTACTATCAAACTAATTATGCAAAGATACTGTATATAATAAACGTCAATATTACTTAATTTTCTTTAACAGATCGTAAGCATCCCAGACATAAAAACAAATTGCTTTAGCTGTGTCCCCAAGATGCAGGTCCTTTTTATGAGGATCCAGATTGTATTTCAGCCATGAAGACGTGCTTCCTCTAATGATTTGATTGGCTGCAACCTGCAGTGGAACATGTCAGCCCCCTTGTGCTTTAACTGCTGTCTGTATCTTATTACCTGTGCCGGTGGAGCCTTGTTTGTGTTGTCGTGGTGTGCAGAGGTAAAACGCTGCCACCGATGTGCTCCACTTCATTTTGCAATGCCCCACGGCTCATTTCCACTGCATTAGCAAAAATGGAACCTGACCAAGAAGTGACAAGAGTCTGGAGCAGGGAAGAAGAGAGGGGGACATGGATGGGTAACGAGCTGTTAAATGGGTTTAAAAGATGAGCAACATGCCTCACTCCAGGCCCTGCATGCAGAGAGACCTCAGTGAAACAGATTATGGTGAGGGCAAGACTAAAATGTGGAGGAGGGGGCTTGGAGAAATAAAGTTACAAGCTGAGCTTGTTGATGCCATGAAGTCATCACCTAATGATCTTTTGCAGGTAAGTTTTTTTTTAGAGCAAAGACCAAAATGCAACTTGCTGAAGTTCAAACTAGGCATCAAAATGAGGAAGAAATGATTTAAGAAACTGTATGTCTGAAGGTGCTCCTGTTCATGCTCCTGTAAATTCATATTACCCTGTCCCTAAAGTTGCATGTATACTTTGTCCCGCTTATGTGGTCTCTTGTTTTTTATTGTAGGTAAAAATGTCCACTGCTAAAATAGCCCAACCCTACTTCACAGTAACTTTACACCGATTTCAAACTTATCTCTGTGGACTTGATAACTTCTGACTGAAAGAAGTAACTCATATTAGATTCAGGTTTAGTTTCTTACTTTGTAACAGTGTTTCCCAACACTGGTCCTCATGTACCCCTGCCCTGCATTTTGATGTACTTTAACACCCCTGAAATAAAGAGCCATTCATTTTGTTCATTCTTAACAGGCTGTGAAGAACTCCACCCTACCTGGTAAAGCGCTGTTTCACTTCCTGGTAGGGGAGTTTGCAGTTCCTGGGCTCGTCATGACAGAGTGTCCTTGGACAAGTTCCTGTACCCCTCTTGGGCTCCTCCTGATGTGTCTATCGAGGTATGAATGTGTAAAGTAGTACTCATGATCCAGTATAAGTGTAGCATAAATGTGTGTTTGAATGAGAATGAGATATGTACTGCCAAGAACTCACATGACTAGAAAATGCCATACAAGACCAGTCATCCATTTCAAAAAATAAAATAACATTAATAATACAAACCACAATATGACACAAAGTAATGACAGCATCAATACAAATAACTACATCCATTAGTATAAATATATGTGCGTACAGTAAGATAATAAATACATAACAGTTCAGTCACTTATCTTCCGCTCTGACATTTTTGTCATTCATTGTGTTTCTCCTATTCTTCCTCTGCAGGTTGGAATTTTAAAAAAATTTAAAAAAATTAAATGTGTTGATTTACTTAGCTAAACAATTATTCTTATAAACTGGTTTATTATAAATTGGACCAAGGGGGATCACATAATGAGTTTCCTTAGATTGATCTGGACAACAATGAATTGTGTCACAAGACAACACACAAACACTTGGAGAGATGCGTATTTATTTACTCATTGTGATGCTTTAAATCAAGCATAAAACAGGCCTCCACAGTGGGTTCAGGATAAGAAATATTACATTTGTTATCAAAAGAATAATTTGGAAGTTGAGGAGTTCAGATTAAGTATTTCTGGGGAATTGTTTAAAAAAAACAATTAAACCTTCAGACAGAACAAATGTTCTGTTTGGTCTGGATGTCAAACAGTCATCTCTGTCGTCACGGTTGACTTGCAAAGTGTGTTTGCGAATAAACAACATAATCTTAAGCCTGGATTTCACGAACACGAGGATAAAAAGTAAAGGGATTGTTTGTTTTTTTATCCAGATATTATTCTGTCTCCGAATTAAAAGCCTACTCTCTAACTGAAGTTGTTTGGAGACTTCAGGCTGGTGTGATGGTGTTGCGCCACAAGGGGGCAGACTTGCACCACAAATCAAACTGAAGAGATTCAGACCAGAGGCAGATGGTGGTTGATAGAAGAACATTAGTATGTGTCAGGATTTGAGAGGCTGGATAAATGATCAGACAGACAGAAAATGCATCATGTAAACTAAAGTAGAGGGGGAAGATAAATATTCACAGAGAGAACTGCTGAAGATTTTGATAAATGGTACTGGTAAGTTTGGGGAGGATTTCCTGTTAGCTGCATAACATTTCGAAGTGGAGGGCGTGCCAGTCAGGGTTTTGTTTCCATGTGGGATGCATAATAGCTGGTGGCTTGCCTTACTTTTCGCTGTTAGAGGTTGAAGTGGGGTATGAGGAGGGGGTGTCAATGGGGATTATCTTGAAACAGGCTCTTCAGAGCCAGCTGTGTCCCTATTAATAAGGTATCATCACGAAATAAGAATGTCAGGGGGACAGGGCTTTCTTTGTGTACGCTTGTACAGTAGGTCAGCATGTCTGAATGTCTGTTTTGTGACCAATAAGATTTAGAGAAAACAAACCTAAAACCAATGAAAATTATCTTTGATTCAATTCTTTCATCTTTGTGAAGGCTGTAAGCATTAAGTATTGCTCTTCCTCCACATATTCCACTTATTCTGTTTTTGTTGCGATTTTTTGCCCTCTAACTGGACACATAGTTTAGGCTTGACCCCCACAAAAGTTATATCAAAACGTGCGAGAAAATGTGCTCTGACTTATGTTGAAAAAAAAGCCTTGCAGTTTTTATGTAAATCACAAAAACACATTTTTCTCCTGTTGAAAGTAAACGAATTTTCCGAATTAGCTGAAAAACCAAGTCCACTTATAAGTCCTATAAACAGGCATACTTTGTTGTAGAAACTTTATTACATGTTTCAATTTGTAAAAAATAAAATAAAAAGAAAGATACAACTTTCACTATTCAAAATAATTTTTTCAATATCTTTTTGGTTTCTGACACAATCGCAGGTTAACTTTTAAGTAAAACCTGATATTTTGTTAGCCTGGCTATCGCGACTATAATGCGAGCATATAGTCTGGCCTAGATCAATATTTAAACTGTTTCCCAGAAGGGAC
>JBBBVT010000023.1:21590388-21604136 GCA_037177035.1 Craterocephalus eyresii | reverse complement strand
TAGATAGATAGATAGATAGATAGATAGATAGATAGATGGATGGATGGATGGATGGATGGATGGATAGATAGATAGATGGATAGATAGATACCTTATTGATCCCAATAGGGAAATTAGGCTGTAACATTGCTCGGCAAGGCCTACAGAATACGGATGAGCATACTCCCTCTTCATAAATACCATGTTTGTTTGCCCTTTTGGCTAGTTTGACTGCTTGCTGTTCTTAGGATCTGCATCATCAAATTTAAAAGTAGCATCTCTTGATCTCAGCAATCATCCTTGGTTTCATATTTGCCCTGTGATACGTTTTATGAGTCTGCAGGTGGTTCTAATTTCTTCTAATGTAATCATAGGTCATTTCAACAACAATATATACTTAAATGTCAACTCTTTCTTCACCAAAACATCATAATATGGCTTCAGATGCAGTTTCCAGCCAGATTCCAGCTGAAATATAAGTAGAGAGTAGCTTATGCATAGATACATCGCAATGGCTCCCTTTGAAAAGCAATGTGCCTGCAATTTACATTGAATGAAACTATGTTGCCAACTGCCAAATGTGCAGCTGACTATGAAACAGTCTATCTTGTATATGAATTAAGTTTTCTTTATGTTCTATAGCAAGCTCACAATAAACATCTTGCTTCCTTTATCACAGCGGCTTTTTCTGCAGACTACAAACTTTTTAAAGTCTTGCTGACTGCCTGCACCCATCCCATCTGTGGAAAGACTTGGATCATTACTTGTACTGAATGTGAAAGAGCATCAGTAATGATAGATAGCACTTTTAGAAAACAATCATTTTTTGAAAGCACTCCCTTGTGACCCATGTATAGTAACCATAAAATGTTAAAATGTAAAACATACATCAAAGAATCCACTTCATGTGCGTGTAAAGTTTTGATCTTTCCCCAGCCAATGTGTCTTGCGGAGTGTGAGAGCTTGTGTCAGTGTAAATGGCTGGAGGATGGCTCGGAGGCGAGAGTAGTGAAGTGTGGTTGGGACTACAGAGGCAAGGGGAGTAATCGTGTTTGTGTGCAACGTGAAACCGAGATGTGAAACGGCTGATACAAGAGCTACATACTAAGAGAGGCTGCACTTTTATTCTAATTGGTCATTCTTTCATCTCTTGGATCGATAATCCCCTGTGAGGGGTACTCACAGTCGCCAACCACAAGAGAACATGATGGTAGAAACTGCTGCAGCCAAAGGGAGGAGGGAGCCGGGCTGTACTGTAGTCTAATACAAAACACGCTTTTAGAAGAGAGACTGAATACATAAAAATCCATTGTCATCCAAGTGAAATTTCAACGCTCAGATTCGGGGCCAGAAGATCACGTTTAGCTTGTTTAGCCAGCTGGTGGCAACTACGCTTGGAGAATAAATGAACACACCATCAAGGAAAACCTGCTTACTTTGTTTCGTCATGTTTCTGCTGCAACAATTACCAGTCAAAGTCAATGTGGTGGAAAGGTTGCAAGCAAAGCAATGGCACTATATCCCAATCTGCTTCGCCATTATTCATAGGAGTCTTGACACTTCTGCGAGTGCTGAAGTAATTATTACAAGTGGCTTGTGGAGTTCACATTTTTATACTGTGTGTTAAATGTATTTGAGGAAATTGCAGACTTTTGAGCTCCATTCATCAAAAAACAAATCCAGCCTGTCAGATAAGTGGAGGACTGTGAGTTGCTTGTACACCGGGCCTTGATTAAAACGGCTGCATGACAATCAGCAAAACCACTCTGAGCTGTCCGACTTGTCTCACGTCTCAGCATTACAATGTAATACTGATTATTCTGCTTTTATGCTAATGGACCCCAACAACATGAGGAAATACTGAACTCTCTGCTCTGTCTTTTGTTGCTAGTAGTGCAATAATCAGCATGTTATTTAAAGTCAAATAATCACATAAGCCTGAAACTGAGCTTTGTCTGTCCTCCAGCTCTAATTCAGAGTTCCATTATTGTATAAAAGCTATTCATTAAGCCATGGATATACACAGAGTAATTTGTGATGATAGAATCCCAAACTGACCCATGTGTTCTCAAAAACATCAAATGTGTTTTATCACATTTCCAAATGTGTCCCAGTTTCACCAAAGACAAGTTTTTTAACTATAAAGCTCTTTGCATTATGATGATCTTTCAACTGGAAAAAAGCACCAAACCAAACAACAGCTGCTACGATTCTTTGACAACATCGGTAATAAAAATTCATCAACTCCAAAGTTGGTTGTAGATGGGTCGTGTTATAAACGCTGTTGGGGCTTCGACATTAAAAGGGTGCCTATAACCGTCTTTACCAGCCAAAGCTTTCCCCACAGTTTACTACTAATGACTGTAACGCACCGAAGGACCTACAGGGAGCAGTGTTGTCATTATGTGCAGCCTCTGTTTTTAACCAACAACAACAGTTCAAGGACGATGGCGGCGTAACACAAACAGTCAGAATGACAACAGTTTGAATGTTTCAAAATAAATTAAGAGTAAGCTGTTAAGCTTATATTTTATATTCCACTGGTTCAGAGTCATTTGACTAACTTACATATGGACATTGTTGTGACCGACTGGAAATCAGGGGGACATTCATGTGATGCGACTGAGAGAGTGGGTCAAAACATGCACAGGAGCCTGAAAAAGAGATGCGTCAACAGGAAGCACGGAAGAGACAGATATAATCGTGACTAATAGAAAAAATATCACTGAAAAATCCTTAGTTGCAGCCCTGAAGTTCACGATATATGAGTCTGCAAAAAAACAAAACAGCTTTTAATTGTTTCTTTAGATTTTTATTACATGCAGTGACACAAAAACATACAATCTGGTCCAATTTCTTTAACGACAGATACAATCAGCTCTAGTTTTTGTAAAAGACTTCTTAAGTAAAACTTAAGAACAAATTTCAGCAGATTGGTAAAATATATTGATGAATGAGGCCCATTGTTTCACTTGTGTAATGAAAAGCCTCAGTCTAAGCAGGTCTATAACAGAGAACAGTCCCACCATTTTTATATGCATGTGCATGGACATAAACTGATAGTGAAAGAGAGGTAAGACCTTTACGCGCCTGAAATGCAGGGCTGAATCCTTTCCTCCCTCACTCCTGTCATCAAGTTTAGCTTTAGTTTAGCAGCCTCCCCTGTAAATCTTATTTTCACCAAACCTGTTGGTCCAATTTGAAAAAACAACAACATATTTCTCAGCAACTCAGCATGGTACAGGCATGACAACCACATCCAGCTTACCAGACCATACACATCACTAATAACTTCCTGAGCAGTTTCGTGTAGCCTGTAATGACTTTGGTCTATCTGAATAACGCCTAAAATAACACCAACATAAAAGTCATGTCTGAATGATGCAAAGCATTCACTTTAAAAGCTAGATGAAAGAGTAATATTACATATCGCACGTTGAAAGCCTCTGCCTCAAAGGCAGGGATCATGTCCTGATGATACCGGTTGTCTGTCTCACGCTGCAGCAGATGCTGGCTTTGATGCTGTTTTATTGCATGCAGGTGTGTCTCTGAGGAGACAAAAGTTTACCAAATCCACTTCATATTACACATGTGGATTCAATTTTCATGAGTTTTTACCGAAAGAGTTTATGCCAGGCTCATGCCAGTAGAGAAAATCATGTTTACCCTACCCACCCCCAACCCCCTACGCCCCTTCCATAATATTTGGGATGCTAAATAAAAATAGATGCAATCATTTTCAAGTCTCATCAAACCATTAATTTCCAATTGAACTGAAACTGGGATGAAATATGGCTTAGTTTCAAATCCTTACATTCTCTTCCTTATTTATTTACCTTTCACAAAGAGCACCAACTTCTTGGGAATTAGGATTGTAAGTACTTTACTGTAATGACATCATCTTTGAGGGATTTTATAGCGTTGGAATCTGCTAGACTAAAACAGAATCAGGTGAACAGCACCAACGCTGAGCCGTACAGCAAACAAAATCCCTCGCATGCTTTTACAACAGCTTCATATCAGCAGGTGCATTGGAGATATCACAGCACGGAAACACATTACTGGCCAGTGAATTACTTCCATCTTCTGGCTTCATTTGTTTAAATGACCATGTGTTTCTTCGGTAACCCCTCTAACACACCTCATTTTGCCTCACGTGCTGGTCCTCCCTTAACAGATAGCGACTATCAAAGCACAGTCCAACATTGGATGTAATAACTTGGGGAACATAAACAAGTCATAAAGAAGAAACTTGACACAGTAGGGCAGGCATGGCAGTAACAGGCGAGTACAGTAATAGAAAACATCAATAGCAGGCTGGTAATGAGAAAACACAAGGAACATCACCATTACCTGAGACCGCAGATCAATAGAGCAAATTACTTCTTATTACAAGAAGGATTCTTCCTTTACTACTGTATATGTTCACCTATTAGCCTGCTGCACATACACACAAGATTTCTAACAAATGTGCTGCCATTAGCAAAAAAGAAATAAAGATCATGGCTCATAGAAATTACACAGACAAAGAAAATAGGCTTTAATGTCTCGTCTGTTACAAATTTTCAAATGATCTTCACGTTGCAAGTGGTGATGGGCAACGTTAACGTGCTGGACAATATTTGTAAAGTGCACATTTGTTTGAGTAATTGCTACAGGGGTTTTAGGATCTTCTTCTAATGCCTTCAGCTGTAAGCACTGAGAACAGAGCAGATTGGATTCATTACAAAATGATCCTTTATTAAGGTGTATACATACACAGCAAGTGCCATCGACAGAAATAGAGGGAATGTACGTGCAGAGGAAGGTAGAGGGTGGGAGGGATAAGGGAATGAAAGAAAAAAAGGACAAAAGCCGAGCTGTGATGAATTAAACACAAGCAGGGCTGTGTGGGCTGCAGCTTGATGAAGTTATGGACTCAGTGTAGCAGCTTCCAGTAATGCCACATAATGAGAGAGCTTCAACATAGATCTGAGGCAGAAGTGGAAAGATTTTCAAAGACGCCGCTGGTCTCCACTCAGGAAACAACAACAGTGCTTCAGATCAATTATGTTACAAGAAAAGGATGCTGAAACTGGTTGATTCTACACAACCTTGCATAATGATCACTTTGGATGAAAGGGCTGGTACTAACAGCTGTACTCACTGAACAGTGGTTCAGCCTCATGTTTACGTCTGTTTCAACGTACTACTCACAAGGGCAAAGTTGTACCTTTTCACTTTTTTTGTCGTTGTGTAAAGCGCTCTTCCCTGAAGGACTGTGGATGTTTGACAGTACTATTATCAGATGACACCCATTTGCCTTTGTCTGAGAGACGTGTGTGCTTCACTGGCAGATAATCATGGTATAAATGGCTGGGAGGGATTTTTTTAGGGAGTGATTGTAGACATTAGAAGAATTTGATATTTGATGGTATAATCTCATCCAATCCAAATAAATGCAACCAAGAGTTTGGTCCTAAAGCAACCCCTCAACAAAACACACACACTCACACACACACACACATACACAAAATATTTTATTTTTGAATTATTGGTATGTGGTGCAGTTTTGACTTTGATGGAGCTCAGAGAACTGAAAGAATAGCGATTCATTCCTGCGAGAAGGTGTACAAATCAAGCCGCAAGTCCAAGTTTCTCTCATCTGAGAGTCTTTGAACCGTTGAAACAGGCTGTTAAACTGGATGGGTGGAGAGAGAAACACTTAATTAGCCCCTGTAAAACATTAGGAAATCAATCAGGCCTGATTACTCCAGAGACCTCATTTATAAAAATGTACTTGGATTCCATTTTTAACCTTATAAAAAGACTGAAAGCGCAGTAATGTGCATTGTGTAATCGCAGTGGGACTTTAATTTAAATTTCATGTGTACAATGTAGAAGGTGCAGTTCACAGCAGACAATAAATAGGTCAGGATTCAGTCTTTCATTGCCACACCATATATGTTAATGAATGAGTCATTTCATTATATATTAACACAGTCACATATGAAAACATGCAAAAGATCTGTTTGTCCAAAGCATCATGTCATAAACCATGACAAAAAACACATTCTGTTGTTTTACAGTCACATTACAAGATAGAAACTTTGACCCATTTCTCTTAACCATTCCCTAGTTGCAGCAAAGTATACCAATAAAATCAGGAGAAAACAGGATGGGCGTCCTGTGGCGTCATGTGGGAAAATAAACAGAGCCTTTACAGGACTCGCACTGGCTTTGCAGGCCCGGCTGAGCTATGAAAAGATTAGAAAGTTCTTATCAGGGCCATGAAGCCTCCTTACTGTGTGATCGCTGGTTTGTTAAAAGCACAGATCAGGCCCTGTGTCATTCGTACAGGCAGCTGATTGGACGGTTGGCCTTGGGGAGACACCTTGTCCTTTGAAGTAACGAGAAGTGGTGATGTGTATGTGTCAAAGAGAGCCTGGTGGATTCAAGTTTGGTTGTCATCCACCAGGCTATGAAGAATAAGTATCCAGCAAGTATTTATTTATTTTTCCCAGAGATTGCATACCTGCCCCCTTACTGATCAGATGCGAGTGCACGCCTCATCCTGAGCACCCAAGTGCCTCTGGTTCCCTTCGCAAAGACCTCACAACCGTCATCGGGCTATCACTAGGTAGGACAGGAAGTAAACTCTCCCACATCTAACCAAACGTGGTGTTCTTGCTTTAACCCAACTGGGAAATGGCAAAGTTTTCTAGGGATATGCTGTTTACCACTGCTGTGCGTCTTCACTGGTCGACTCTGCGATGATTGAGTATCCTGCATCCTACGTTTCTTTATTACTGCACATTGATACTTTCCTCATCAATGAATAGAAGCAGTCAGATAATTATAAACTCCCCGTTTGTTTATACTTATTTCAGAAATCAATACGACTGTCCTGATATTGACATACATATTGAATACGTAAGCAATGATGTTTTCATTTTCATCTATTGTTCCACTGCTGGAGAACATTTAGCTATAAGTAATTAAACCATTTGTAATTGAACACAGAAAATTTTGTTAAGTTAAACATTGGTTGATGGATAATGATGTTTTGATCCCTTTGGTCTGTTCACAAGTGTTAACGGCTACCTTTCCAAGACATTAGCCTTAAAGGAATACTTCAGTTTTTACTCACCCTCATGCTGATTAATATTTTGGAACAACTTTTTGATATTTATCATCCAGCCGGAGATGTTGGGAGGTTTTTGTTCTGTATGGATTCCTTTGCAGTGATATTGAACGGCGCCTGTTTCTAAAGGTCCATAAAAGTCCACAAAATTTGACAATATTCCTCCATGCTGCTCGTTCAATGTAATCCAAGTGTCCTGATTGGGTAGCGTCCATAATTTTGCTGGAAATTATATAATTTAGTATATTTTTAGAGCCTAAACCGAAGCATATTGTATTTCCTGGATGGGTGTTCATGATGCTACAGAAATCGCGGCAGACTGGGTACAGCGCGTTCCGTTCATTCTCCGCTTATAGTAGCCAGTAGGCTGAGAATGCACGGAACGCGTTATCATCCATCTGCTGTGGCTTCCGTAGTCTCAAGTATGCACAACTGAGAAATACAATGTGTTGCAATTTAGCTTACAAGAATATCCTAAATTATGTTGTTTCGAGTAAATTATGGATGCTACCCACTCAAGACACTTGGATTACATTGGTCGAGCAGTATGGAGGAATATTGGCAAGTTTTTGTGGACTATTGTGGCCTTTTTTGCTCGGGCACCGTTCAACATCACTGTAACGGAATTGATGGAGAACGAAAACCTCCCACATCTCCGGCTGCATGATGAATATAAAAAAAGTGTTCCAGAGTGTTAATCAGCATGAGCGTGAGCTAATCTAATGTCAAAAGTAAAACAAAAATTTTAAAACAAAATAGCCAACGATTCTTTAAAATCAATTATTGCTTACTTAGGAGGATCCTGCATTGCACAGCTTTAAATAAAAAAATAATACTTCATTGATCATGAACACCGTCACAAAAGTCACATCATCATTGGGCCCCATGTCCTCCTTTTCATCAGGATTAGCTAAATGTTCCTATAGTAAACAATTCACTCAATTCTGTACTTTATAACATGCAGGCTGGATACATTTGTGACTTATGGTACCTGAGACCTTTATGTTTTCTACTAAATTCAGCAGTTAAGTAATAATTATAAGAAAGACTTTTTTCAAGATAAAGTAATTGTTTTTTGTCATATATTACTCAAATGCACCAACCATAGGTTAAAATCAGACTTATTAAAATTTTTTTACGACCATAAATTGGAATTCTTTCCTCCTTTGTCTAATTTTACAGTCTGTAAAAAGATGGGAGATCATTTGGTATTGGTATTTAAGTTTAGAATTTTTTTGCATTCAGTTTTTCAGATGACAATAACATCTTCACAAATGTTCATTATATGCTGGATTCACTTGCACAAGGATATCTGATGAT
Organism: Craterocephalus eyresii; assembly: GCA_037177035.1. NCBI lineage: Eukaryota > Metazoa > Chordata > Actinopteri > Atheriniformes > Atherinidae > Craterocephalus > Craterocephalus eyresii. The sequence continues at coordinate 21,595,714 of JBBBVT010000023.1, read as the reverse complement.
TGCTAGTTAATGGTCAGTTTACATTAAATATTTGTCACAATTTGATTGTTTATGATTATTGTGTCATTTGAGGGGCCAATCAGATTTTAGGACTGGTCCGTGAACCCCCCCACCCCCCAGGCCACCGCTCTGACTGTCTGCATCAGTGTAAAAGTCTATACTTGTGTTGAAAGCAGATATAGTGTTTCTATGATCATCTGGAGACCTCAGCCCTGACAACCAAGATGATGTCACCAAAAACAAGCAAAATACTTGAACAAAAGTGCAATGACTGCACTTTGTCTGAGTTCAAGGCTACTTTTTATTTTGCCAAACCTCCCATCTCCTCCATGTTTCTCAGAGGATCGCCTGTTAAATAAAGTCCAGGGTTAGTGGCCAACAGTGTGGAAAAGTTAAATCCATTTCTCTGTAACTTCTCTCTTTTCAACTTTTACCACATTTTTACAGCTAAGTTTACTTTTTGGGCAGTTATTTTGAACCCTAGAGCAACCTCCCCCCAATGTCGGGTTTGTTTGGACTCATGAGATCATAGCAATTACAGTCGGGTGCAGTCGAAATCAATTGGATCGAGCTCTTGTTGACAGGGAGGTTTCTTGGTACGCTTCCAAAGCAAGCCTGGAGCTTCATTTGGGCAGAGAACGTGACGCCACTGCTGATGCTACTTTCTAAGTCTACAAGAAGAATTTTGTTAAATTTGCATTCGTTCCTAATAAACAGCTGACTTGCTCCGTCCGTGATTCAAGAAAAAGACACAAATAAAGTTGGCCTGAAGCTGTGAGGGTCAAGGTGTGAGTGAGTTTCTGTGTTTTCTTTCATCTCTAACTGCTCAGGTTCAGGCTCAACACTGATACCGAGGTGTCTGTCATGATATGTGAAGATTTGTTTTTGCAGAAAAAGTTGTCAACCATGTGCAGATATTGGCCAGACAAGTAGGCACTGGCTTTGAAAAAAATTAAATTGTACCTCTTAAGCTGGGCATACACTATACGATTTTCTCAGTTGTGCCTCGCTGGTCTGTCTCAAATTGCGCGAATAGATCGCAGGATTAAAAAGTTCATCCTGCACGATTCATGGGTTTACACTGTAAGATGCCCACCCATAACTTTATTTATGTCTGTAACAGTGAGACAAAAGAAATATAACGGAAAGGGAGGAAGCTGCCCAACACGTTTGGACAGTAATAAAGTGATCAGAGTGCTGTGTGTTTATACTGTCCGATGAATTAATAATCTAAAAAAGTTTACATTAATAAAGTCTGAAATTCCTGCTGCTGAAGCTAAAGCATGAACAATTGTTGTATTTTCGTCTCATAATGTGTTTAAATTCTTATTATTTCAGAAGAATAATTCTCTGGAATTTAAGCGGGTGCATGCGCAATCCGAATTTGAGGCCAGTCAGCATGTAGCCCTGCCCCAACTTCCTCACGACGATCGCAAGGATTACGATTTCTGATCAGGAGCTGGTTGTGACGTGCTGAGCGCGGCTCGTGATCTCATGTAGACTGCACGAGGCACAACCCACGATTGAGCCGAATTTCGGGCCGATCCGTTAACTTTTCGTGCGACTGGAAAATCGGCTCAAAATGGGCCAAAGATCGCACAGTGTATGCCCAGCTTTAGTCAGATTAAGGTTAAAATTTATCAAATGCTCTGGAAGTAAAGTCTTCTTCTTGCCTCAGAAGAAAAACAAGATGAACCTCTTAAACCAACACCTCTAAAGCTCACTAATCAACATTAACATCACTCATCAGTCTCAGAGAAATGGCTCTGGAACTATTCTGAAAGAAAGAGCTCCAATAAAAACTGCATCATCTGGGGAACTTTTTTATCTTTTCTTTTTTTTATTCTTTTGATCCACCTTTTCCTCCCTCTAGAGGTGCGTACTTACTTTCTCTCTTTTTTCCTCTTCTTGGCATTCTCACTATCAGCTCCCTGGCTCTTAATCAAGCCCATGTGCGTCCATTTACTTGGGATCTCTTCCAGAACGTGGGCTAACAGAATCTAACCCTGAACTTTGAGTTAATTAACTCTGAGCTAATGAACTCAGAGTTTTAAGTTCCAGAACAATTCAGTCTAGAGTTAGAAAAATTGTTTTGAACCAGTTATTCCAATTTATAATCTTCAAGTACTGTAAGTTTGCATTTACATATTAAAATGCCATTATTGCAACTGACTACATCACTCATTATTCTTCATGTTTTTTTAAACTTTGTATGGACTATGGTGATGACTGTCTTAATACCTGGTTTCTACATGGGATTTGATGTTTCTGAAGATATTAACCTTTGAATAAATGTCTTCCATCAGAAGATCCAATATATTCTGATGTCTGATTTAAAGCAAATGGAAGTGTCAGGCTCTGCAAGGGAGGAAATGATTTGATTTTACTATACATAAAATGCATGAAATACCTTCATTGGTTCATACTTGCAAATTACTGAGAAATTGCAGTTTTTATGTGTCATTGACTTGGTTCTCTATTCTATCACAATTTTAATCATGCCAGCAATCAACTAACATCTTGTGTTGATGATGATTTGATAATTGTGCACAACTGGCCTCTTAGGTTATTTTTACATTTCAGGTTATAACGCACTAATCTATTATTTTGCATAGTCATAAATATTTTCATTTCAATGCAACCTTCGTCACGCTTTAGTCAACAGTACACGGCTCTAAAGTGACATGCATAAGCAGAGGAAAACGGACGTAACAATAGAAGCTTCTCATGTTCGTGTTTCATTTTGGAAGTTTTTGCTCAGTCAAAACCAACAAAATTTTGCCCAACTGATCAATGAAATGATAATCCTGCATTCTGCTTCCATTGGCACAGAACTGTGACTATTAATCACACATGGGCAAAAAAATTCTGGATTGAGCTGCAGTGTGAATGAACCCTGACAACAGCAAAAACTGATTCATTCTGTAAAAGCATTTATGATTGGTTGGTAGGGGACTTGGGATGATACAACCAACTTGCATATCCCTGAGTGCAAGAAAGGATCTAAAAAATATGTTAACTTTTCTCCACTCCTTTCACTGATGAGTCAACATCACACAATTACATTTCCCCATATGGACAAACTTTCAAATCCCATCCTTTCCTCTGAGACTGGGCAAGGGAAAGAGGGAGAGAATTTAAGAAAGAAAATTTCCAGCAAACAGATTCCCACCATCCATGTTCAAATTCAGGACCTGCATGATTCAAAAGTTGTTCTGTAGCTGACAAATGGCTCCTCCTTTTCACATAGCAATATTCACCGCACTGCTATGACAGCAGGAACCAACGAAGGTGCCGATGGTGACATGAGTTCTGAGGCCAAAGATAAGAAACATCACATGATGACTATTTTCTCTGACTCCATGAAAACTGCTGCATTTGGTGTGACCATAATAGTTTTTGAAAGGACATCTTTGCAGACTGAGTCCTTGTTTTTGTGAGGAACAGACTCACACTTACAGTTGAATTTACGGTAAATGGCTGATTGTTGTGGGTAAATTATTTACCCACAACAATCAGCCATTCATAGCCTATATTTTTGGGATGAAATGTAGTGTGGGATTGATATTCTGCTTTTAATCACAAATACTGCAGACAAAATCACTAGCTTGAGATCATCAACAATGTGCTGAGACAGTGTGCACAGATCCATGTTTCTCTGCACATTGTTTGTCCCTTTGCCTGGGTCAGTACTGGATTCATAACCAGACACCTTTCTTCCTTTGAACCCTTATTCTTAATGATAAATGGACACTGATTTGACCTTCTTGCAGCTTAGATTCTCCTCCTGAGCTTATCACTGTCTTAGTTATTCCTGCCACGTTACCTGCATTGGATGCCTTTAAACGTGGCTGGAAATAACAGCAGATAAGTCCAACGGGAGGGAAAAAATAGGGGAATGAAAACTGGGTGTGATGTCTCAGCGTCGCAATTTGAACAGATGATTGCAATCAGAATACTGGACAGGGGCACTGTTTCAGAATTCAGGAGGAGTCAAAGAGCGATCAGCTTGTTCCTGAATTAAAAGTTCTATTTCTCCCAAGGTCACATATACAGTGCTTATGAAGTGTGTGAACACCGAGAAAGGGAAATAAATGCAATAGACTTTCTTTTCACGCCTACTATTTTGACATTGTAGTACTAACCTCAGGGCAAAGGCAGGCAAAGGCAGCCAATAGCTTTGATGGAAGACAGGTACGATGGTAAATATTTGATGCTGCTGACGGCTTGTTGTGCTCAGAATGAGAGTTACAGAACGAGAGTTACAGAACTTGCTCTCTCCAACATAATAAAAGGCAAACTCCAGCCAGAACACGGTCTCTTCATCTGTTTGTTCAGTAACGATCCAAAGAAAACGTGATAGTGGATCTAAAAAACAATATTAAACCAATACTTCTGCCCAGAAATAGTCTGAAAAACGTCTGAGTCCATCAATGAAAGGAGTCTGTCAGATGCTGTTAGCTCTGAACATCGGAGACTCTCCTTAGACAGAAGTGTTGTGAAGAATAACATGAAAATTTGCCCGAGACTGCAAAGATAAAACTAAATACGCGTGGTTGTTTTAGCTTCATTTCTACCAAAATTGGAAAGAATTATAGGACTATCATAACACAGACACTCGGAGCCATCTGGCTGTCTTTCTCTATTTGGACTCAGTTCCCAAAAACGTTTGGATCCCATTTCTTTACTGTGAGAAAAAGCTGCCAGTGTACCACGAGAAAAAGCAAAGGAGGAGCAGAAGAAGATGAGACATTGCCGTCTGTTCGTAACATCAACTTCATCTGCAACAGTGCTTTCTGGCTGAGTGACAGAGTGCAGGTGTAAAGTGACATCCGTCTAGCCCTTAGATTAAGACTGAGGCCATGCCAGCAAGATGACACCGCAGCAGAGGCCCGGCAGGAAGAGATGCTTTGGAAACCATCCCGCAACGCCATCTGTTATCTCATGAGGCGTGTCACACAGGGTAGACAGAGGGAGAGTGGCAGGAGACACAAATGTGAAGGAAACAGAGACACATGCACAAACACGTACTCGCTCAAAGCCTGGGAATTCCCTTAATCGACTTTAGGAAAAATAACTCAGTTTTATTCATTCTAATTTATTACATTAATTCTAAATAATTTCAATATTCTGTACATTTTAATATAATATAGATGCTATTTCAATAAAATACATAATAAAATATTAATTCATTTATCATTTAAATGCAATATTGTTCTAAGAGTATTGTATTTACATTCATTTATATAAATAATACACACACACACACACACACACACACACACACACACACACACACACACACACACACACACACACACACACA
>JBBBVT010000023.1:21577852-21588409 GCA_037177035.1 Craterocephalus eyresii | reverse complement strand
ATATCGACCCTCTTTTTTTCCTATCGCACGCGCGTCTATTTTCGATATATATCGTTATCGAATTATCGCCCAGCCCTAGATGAGAATATGAGAAAGCCATTTTCCTTAGGAGGTTTGCAAAAATACATTGTTATGTGGTTCAGTAAAAAAAAGGAGTTGGAGGGGAAAAAGCCATGCTTTCCTGAAACATCAGCTGACTAATTTGCCTTATCTTCATGAGGCTTTAGCCTCTGGTGGAAGTGCAGATAACAGAGGGCTGATGGAACGCGTAGTTCCCTGGAAAATTCCCAAGTGATTAGTCTCCAGAACTGGCAGCTCTTTAAACGCTGCCTGATGAGAGAGCCAGATACTCGGGTTGAAGAGCCAGATACGGGGGGTAACTGCTGGGCTTATATTTGTATAGTGAACAGGAAACATGACTGAATGAATGGTAAAATTGCTCTGTCACAGCAGGATGGAAAATCGAGAGGCGCATTCTATCACGTTCCTCTGCATTGGACTTTCTGTTCATCAGAGAGCCAGAAACCGACTCCAAATGAATACTAATACTGCCGTGTGCCCAAAACCTGAACCTGCGTGTGTTTGATAACACGTTTTATAAGGAGGTACTACGTCATGCCAAGCGGCAGCGAGTCCAACTTCACCTGTGAAAGGGAGAAGACTAAACAACCTGCTTTATTAATTCCCTCATTTGATAACAAAGTGTCAGCGATAATCAGGAGCTTACTCATGCAAACTTAAATAGAGATCCATGCTAGTTCTGTAGTTAGTTCTGTACAAGAAAGTGCACACATGGAGTGTATACATGTGGGTTTCAAACCCCTAAACCATGCAGCACCAAGAGGAGGAGAGAAGGTCTGGATTCAGCTGAATAAATACCGGTCCAGTTTCAGCTCTCTGCCGGAGCACGGGAAGCTGCTCTGATTGCATAGCAGCATCTTCATTAGCATTCAGACAGAGTGCAGGTTTGCAAAGCTGCTGTCGGCCTACTTATCATTGTGGGGTGGTTAAAAAGCACAGCCATATGTATGCGTCAGCCTGCATGAAGTGCTGTATCTTATCTCTGCGCGAGGATCTGAATACACACTGAATTCCAGCTGTTCCAGCAGCAGATGACTGCAGGAAACTGCCGAGGCCATTTTTCAAATGGAAAGCCCCATATTTATGTTGCGCCTGCCTGTGCTCGGCGTGTTGGGTGCTGAGAGGTTTAGAAAGCACTTGAGCAGAACTAAACCTAAGAGTAACTGTAGTCACAATTCAGCTCAGGGGGTATTAATTAAAAATCTCTTCATCTACCTGACAAACACATTTAAAGATGAGGAACATTAAACCAAGAGAGGACGGCTCCAGCCCTCTCTAGTGTTCTTCTTCTTGGGATTTAACTTGACACGCAGTAGGACAGCTCTTTGAGTCCTTGCAGATTAGGGAAAATGAAGAAATGGTATTATTATTTTTGCACTGTAGCTTTTCATTGAGACGACAGGCAGCTGAAGTGGAAAAGGAAAGAGGAAAGCAGCCAGGCTCGAGATGGAAAGTGAATCAAAGAGAAGGGAAAAAAATATCTTCATAATGTGGCTAAAAATAGGGAAGGACACCCACTCAGACACTTCACTTCCAGACGCTTGGATGTGATTTATTTATTTGTTTGGAGCAAGGAACTATTCACAAGGGATTGTATAAGAGGAAAGCCCTCTGCCTGGCCTTCAAGCTTTTTTTATGCGGCTAAGGCAAGAGTAACTCCAAATTTAAAATCCCTGTTTCACATCATTATCACTGCTACTTCTCTGGGCGTGTGTGAACTCAAGAGTGTTTTCCTAGTAGCTCCAGAGTTTCAAAGCTTAGAAACACAGAAAAACCTGTGATCTCAGTGCTGTAAAGCCTCTGGACAGAGGGAGCTTGTGTGCTGGCGCTATGATAAAGAGTGAGGACAGTAAGCTCCGCAGTGATTTGTATCTGAATCACGGTTTGTGCTCACATCTCGGGACTATAACAGAGAAAGACGAGCTGGTTGGCAAGGTTAGGACGGTCAAGAGAAAAAGAAGCAAGATAGCCTCTGATATGACTTGTATTAAGTGAGGGACAGATGAAAGATGAAGTTCACAGATGCTGCTCGATGCTCAAAGACTTTAAAGTGAAGAACTAAAGTAAATGGTGGAAGAAAGTTTTTAAAAAGGTAGGAAGAAAAGAAATCAATAGTCTTCCAACCTTTTTGCTTGAAGTGGGGTTGACTGAAATTGAGAGTGTGCAGTTAAACATCAAAAAGTTGCTGAATACTGTTTGGTTGATTTTTTTCATTTTTGTAATATGGAAATAAAACCTATGTTGTTGGAGAGTGTTTAGTTTTTTAAAATGGAGCCACATTTATAAGGAAAATACACAAGTACGACCTTTGACTGTGCGGGTTGCACCCATGGAAAGTTAGCTAAATATCTGTCAATGTCAAACAGCTCATCTTGCTATTGACTGCTATGACTGCAGGCCAGTTTGCACTGGTATCTTCAACATGTGCACTGGGACCTGGATATGTGGAGCAGCTGGATCATCAGTGATGGGGTAACATACTTATCGGAGGAAATCTTCATGCAGAGATTTGGAAATGAGGTTCTGGAACCAGTGGTGATCCAATTTCTCCACAGTCTAAACTCTATCCTACAAGATGGAAACACTGGCCAACACAGAGCGGGTTTATCTGAAACCACCTCCAGAGGATGCAGGACCTGCTAAGGTCCCAATCTCAACCCTATTGAATACTTGTTGGATCAGCTTTTGGTACGAGGGGGGCCATCACAACCACACTGGCAGGCTGGGTGGAATGGGATGCCATCCCATAGCATTGTGACCCGCATGTGGAGGGGATACCAGACTGGTGTGGCTCTTCCACATTATTTGTTAAATGAAGACATTGTTTAATGACTAGCATGCCTAGTTTCCTCCATCAGATGAGGTCAGTATGAAGTGTTTAGTGTTTGCTGTGACACAGACTGAGCCTCACCCAATCAGCAGGGTTCAGATGTGAAGGCTCAAAAACAATGGCATCTGAAATATAGTCTAACACACTAAGATACCATCAAATTACACAAAAACCCTAAAAGTGAAGATCTGAAATGCAGTTTTTAGCCACAACGTATTTTGACTCAGCTGTCATCTGTGACAAACTGCAGAGGAATGAGGCGTCAACATATCTTTTCTTTACTGGAAGATTGATGCTCCACTGTCAAGGAAAACTGTCACTTACTGGACGGATAGAAAGATTGACTGAAGCTGCCACTTGTTGCTGATTTCTAGAACACAAACATTATTTTATATGTGACAAGTCTTGGCCTTAAGGCCTGTCTCAGATCCCAGGTCTGTTGGTTACACTCCCAGTACACAGGAAATAAAACCGGGTTAAACTAGAAAAGCACTCAGAGAGCGCAGACCTCTGCCAAGCTCCATCGATTGCAATGTTAACGAAAATTTAAAAGTGATCCAGAATCCAGAATCTCTTTCGGATCTTCACCAAAATCTAATCGACCGTTCCTTGCAATATTCCCAAGCTATCCTGAAAGTGTCATCGAAATCCGTCCATAACTTTTTGAGTTATCTTGTACACTGACAGACAGACAGACAGATGGCAGGATGTTGGACTGGAAGTTTGAGGTGTAGAGTGTCAAGTGTGTGAATGGTGAGAGTCCAGTTCCTTGTGATGCTCCACTGCTGCTGACCTTCATCTCAGACACACCAGCTTTCAGTCTGTTTGTTAACAAGTGATAAATCCGGGTGGGTGTGGAGGAGTCCACCTGGAATCTATGGAGCTCCTCACATTACAGAACAGCTGAGTTGTATTAAAGCACTTGAGAAATCAAAGAACAAGATTTTCAAAGTGCTGCCTGACTGGTTCAGATGAGATTAGGTTGTCTAAAGCAGGTATGATGGCGTCTACAACCACCAGACCATTACAATATGCAAACTGTAATGGTTGTGATCACACTGATTGTGATTCATTCCTGATATTTGACCCCCCATTAACCAACCTACAGATAAAACCCCTGTGTGTCTTGTAGGTTTAATCAACAACTACAGATGGGTTTCCTTTGCATTGCTAATTTTGTTATCTTTTTTCCAGCTTGTTTGTCTTTCTGTAGGTGCCCACAATGTTTTTTGTTTTTCTTGAAAATGTTGCAGGTGGTATTCTGTTTCCTTCCAGGTGTAGTAGCTGTTTTCTCTGTTTTACCTCATGCTGTGACTTTCTGTTCTATCCTCGTCTCATTTTTCTTCTGCTTACTCTCTCCTTCCTTTTGCCCCTACCCCAATTTACAGGTCTGGCATCAACATATAAATTCAGTATTAGACTTGTATAAAAACGAATAATAATACTTTAATATCAAGAGGGACCTATTATCCAGAAAGACCATCATTCTGCTTTCATGATGCTGCCATAGTTTGAAGCTGGATCCATCTCTTCAAGGAGTCTCAGTATGCTTGTTTTGTGCATGTAAAGGTTGGTATGACATACTTACACTTCTCAAAATAATCGGCACAAACAATATTATTGGACTAGAGTTTATTTTAATCAAACCAAACTTATCAAGTGTGAGGATGCTTAGGTTGGACCTGCATCCAAACAAGCACAGCCTGAATGAAGCAAAAACCAGGCAGTCATAGAATTTCTTTTTTATTAAGCCTTCATCTGGACGATGGAGGCTGCTCTGTGCTCCTTTGCCTGCTGCATTTCAGAATGTTATCATTCTATGAAGTGCACAGACACACCAGAAGGCTTATGACACCAGAAACAGTTTATAAGGAGGATGTCAAGGGGGTTGAGAGTATAAATTGTGTCCTAAATACTAAACAGTAATAGATTTTAATCTTTTGGTAATGAAACATTGACAAAGAAAGCCTTCTTTATGATAACATTATTCTAGCTCTGCCTCCATTTACCTCTTTGCCAACCCATGATTATTTATTCCTTTTCAACAGAGTCCCTCATGGACTGGCACTCCCAGATACCTGGGACATCGTGCTACAGCCAAGACTATCCGAGTAATACAATGCCAGAATCAGGGCTGCATGAAAAATGAAAAAAACTTGACAGGAAGATAGGAATAATCACCCAAATGAATTCCTGGATTTCTACATAGCAGGTTTTTTATTACATGAAAACCCCCACAGTCACACTGGGATATAATAACAACTTGGATTTATAGAAATGTGTAGGTGTACCTTAAATAACTACACAGACTGATGGTGCAGTATCTGGCATAGTCTAACTAGAAATAGGTCAGAGGCTTGTATTTGCTGCACTACTTAAAAAAAACCCACTGAACTTTATCACAAAAATATATAATCTGAACCAAAGAGCTGATGAGAAACACCTGTACGGATTGTTACAGAGATAACGCCGCTGTCACCGAACATGCTGGTGTACACGTAAGGCTCAAATTCAAGCTGTGCCTCATCTTTCTACTGAGGAACATTCATCAAACTCACATGTCAAAGAGATGAAACAGCAGCTTGACATAAACAGTCGTGAACCACCTTTTGTTCACTTTACACACACTTCCTCTCATGACTGCGCACACACAAAAATGAGATTTTTTTTCGTTAATCAGAGTTTTGTTATTTAGTTTTGCTCATGATGTTAAGTCCTTAATAAAATCTTCTAGTTCTGTAAGAAAGAATTAAAACTGATCTGACCAATTACAACATCATGACAAATCACTAAATGACTGACTTAAAAGAGATGTCTGCAGAGACTACAGGAAGTGGTTGCTTACCAGCTCTGTAGTACTCATAAGTCCAACTTTGTAGCTGCTGTGGCAAAATGCACGCACTGACTTTATGCAAGATTCACCAGTATGTGTCTTGGTCTTCAATGGTTTTTCTTCTCATTGACTTTGAATATGCTTATACCTTGAATCAAGGTCTGGGTCTGCTGACTTTTCAAATCATAACCAAGGCATCAGTCAGTCAGACAGTCAGTCATGTGTCGGAAGTCATGATTCATCATGATTCCACGTTTCAGGCTCACTCGCCTCAGAGTGCTAAAGCATAATTTCTGTGTAAGTTTTGGCAATTAAACAATCTCAAAGTTAATCTATGATTACCTCGATCAACATCAAGTTTAACACATTTTTTGTTGATAAAAGGTCAGTTTTGAAAGTAGCTCCCATGTGTCTGGTCACATCATAAAAACACTACATATTAACGGTTCATTGAATTAATGCAGCTGAGATAGACAAGAAGTTAAGTGAGACAGAAATATGAAGTTGTCATAATAAATGGACTTACTTGTACAGCACTTTTCCAGACACATATTAACCAATCAAAGTACACTACATATCACAAACACGCATACAGTACTTCTGTGCTTTCTTCTGTCACACACAGTCAGTTTGGTGAACTGGAATTTCATTTGGAAATCCATATGAACATATTGCAATTAAAACATCGGAGATGTGAATCTGATAAGTTACAATTCAATTTGATTACCATTCCTGGGATGACGATTTGATTCTGTATTTATCCTCAATTAAAACTGATCTCAGTTCAAAATCAATAATATTTCATGACAAAAGGTGCCAATTTTGGGATTCACTACATTTTTCTATCAGCCAGGAAGAATTGTGAATTTTTTTCAATAGTTAAGTGAAAACTGATTATGTTCAAGAAAAAAGGAGTTTTTCAAGGTTAAGTGAGATGCAGAAGCAAACTTTTGATAGAGAGGCAATATTTATTTATGCTCAATTTGCAAACTTAAACATTTCTTCATCAATGAAAAGGAGCTTCAAAAGTAGTCAGTCATACTATTTTCTCTCTCTAACACACCTGAATCAAATGAGTGGCTCGTTACCAGGCCTCTGCAGAGCTGATTGACAAGCTGAGGGAATTCAGGCATTTGATTCAGGTGTGCTCGAGAAGGGCTGCATCTAAAAGTTGCAGTATGGTAGCTCTAGAGGACCAGACTTGAGCACCCCCGATCTAAATTGTCTTTGTGCTTATACAGTAATGGGCTCAGCTTCATAGGATTTAAGTCTGCTTTACAGAAATGTGAAGGTCCTTACACCACCTATCAGAGTATCAATACACAGATCAGGTTGTGCAAATATATCAACCATCAAAGCAGCTATGTGTTTAACAGAATGATGTGTTTTCACTCCCATGGATTACTGATACCGTGAAACTGTTAGTCGACTTGAGACATTAACATGCCAGTCATATCGTATTTCTCATACCCCACGGCAACTGACCACTGATCCATGTATTACACTGGGATAGTCAGGGTCAATATCTCTTAACGATCATGCTAATGTCAATCAATACATAGTGGCATGCTGAGCTTTTTAGTGGGCAGGGGCTAATCGATCCCAGCAATTGAGCCAAGTTGACTGCAGTCCCAGTGGGGACAGTTGGGTGATGCTTGTATCGAGGCAATAACTTAAAGATGTCATTAATGATGGCTGCCATTAGGCATGAATGCTCATAGGCTGAATGATTGTGCCAGTATCAACCAACAATGACAGATGTGTTGTAAAGATGTGTTGTGAACTCTGCTACAGTTAAATGCTCAAGGGAAAAACTTTGGGTTGTCAAAACAGATAAAATTACTTGCACTTGTCTGACAGTGCATTCTTCACTCTGCTGCTGCGTGTGTGCCTTTCTTATTTAGATAGCAGTTACCTCAGTATGAAGAACGTCGCTGTGTCCATGGCCATGAAAAAGTAATTTACTTCAAATTCATCCTTCAATATTCAGTCAAAGTGGAAAGAAAGTGTGCTTTCCAGTGCATTGAGTTATCTCTCTGTCTATCCCCCTCAGATCTATTGAGGTAGAACTCCTTCCTCCATCGCACTGACATTCTGATGAGCAGCATCCACTTTAGCACACATCAACAATTTTTTCCCCCTTTCTTTCTAAACAAGCCATTGGAAAGTGAAACATCAATGTCTTGTCTTTGGGTAGAGTACAGGGTTAGGATGAGATAAGAGGTTTTAAATTTTAAAACCTTCTTGTGAATAATAGGCTTGATACCCTTATAAAAAAACAGCACATGCACATACACGGAAAAGAATATCACTTTTATGCACATTAGCATACACACATTCAGTGTTATTGATCCAAGGAACTTGGATCTATGACGTTAGTGAACTAAGACAGAGACTAGCGGATCTGGACCCAGAACCTCTTCCACATGAACTTGACCTAGAATATAAGTTCTGACAGGGTACTTCTGTAGTCTTTACGCAGCATGCAGGAAACACGCAGGCCAACTGCATGTGTGTTCAGCCATCTCACGTGATACACGATTAAATCTGTGAAGCTCCCAGTGGTAAACTTTGCAGCAATACAGCGCAGACAGACGAAGGTTTAAGAGGCAGCTATGAAGATGGCAGGAGGAGAAAGACAGCTTTCTAGATGGAGAAAGGGAGAGAAACTGATGACTGCACCAGAGAAAGGTAGTGTTGCTAAGTCCACCTGTTCTAAACTTGTATGGGCTGTTTTTGTTGGTGAAGTCTCCTGCAAACATTGTCAGTTTTTTTAGGCTTGTTTTCTTGAGTGTAGCTGCTTATTGGGCCTTCCCCTGCTCCTGACATGAAGCCCCCCTGTTTGTCTCACAGCTATCCATGGATGAGAAACGGGAAACATGAATGCACACAACAGTCCTTTTTTTCAGGAAGTCATGCCAACAGTCCTGTTTCCTTGGTCACCACGGCCGTCTGAACCGGCATGCCTCTAACCACATGTGTGAAACTTCACTTGACAGAGCAACAGTGGCAATGAATGAAAAGGGAATTTGTAAGATATAATAGAGTATGAATCAGAGGGATCACCATACAGCCGTTCAAATGTGTTCTTTCTGTGAGGCTGATGGGTATCAGTTTCATTGTCTCATAACATCAGGAGGAGGAGAAAAGACATTCTTGCAAAAATTTGTTCTAAATGCATTAACCAAACCAAAATAACAGCCTGATTTAGAGGGAAAATTTGCCTATATGGACAAAAATGCCTACCAGAAGCCAGGAGCACCAGTATCATAAAATACCACCGTAGAACTGCAAGACAAGAAAAAAGAATCTTAACAAATTAGTACGATTTTTATTATTTCAAAGATTTTACCAAGCATTAAATAGATATGGAAAATGATAATAAAATCCCACAGAATAAAGCTCAGTGTAAGATCTGAGCCCCTTATAAATATACATATATATATACATACACATGTATATACAAACACACACACACACACACACACACACACACACACACACACACACACACACACACACATATATATATATACCAAATATAACAGAACAGACCATCAGACGATTGGTGAGTGAGTCAGACCCTAACCATCCATCTTATTCATAATCAATCATAAATAATCAATATTTTAGTTTTGCATTGTTCATATGGGTCACCATGGTTCATCTTGGAACAGACTGGGACATATAACTTGTAAACTGTCACGTTACGATTGTTACCATGGTTACAGCATCAGCTCAGCTGGGATAGAAATATTCCCATACTGTAGCATTGACTTTTACAGAGTGTCATTGAACATATCAGAAAATCGATCAGTGTGTTCCTGCTTCTCTGGTTCTACGTGATATACAGCTTGTCCATCTCTCATTGGTGCTCTTGACGGTTGTCGGCTTTGTGCTCCTGTGGGGGCCGTGGCATATTCTCTATCGGGTTTCTGTAGGTGTAGCAGGTTGCCTGCAGTCTGTTTGGATTACATTGTGTTCTCTCTGTATTCTCTTTCTATCCTCTATTTTTTGTTTATTCTTCTTTTCTTTTCTCTTTCTGTCCTAAACTAGGCCTGGAAAGTGTGCCATCTTAGAAAGAAAAATGGAAAATTTCAGCCTTTAAATCTTCAAAGTGGAGACATTCCCTAAAAGACAGCAAAGGTGACAAAATATTGACTCAGGGAGACAGTTGTCAAAAATTTTAGATTTTTATTTGTTAAAGGTTTCAAAGAAATGTATAATTTTGTTTTTGGTTTATAGTGATGAACTGCTTTGTCTAGGTTTGTCACGTAAAATCCCCTAAGACACTTCAAGGTTTGTGGTTGTAAGAGAAAAGAGAAAATGTGGTATGAATCTTTTTCAAAGCCATGCAGTTTATATTTTATATGAAGAGCAGTGTCTTTGGTCAATGAAAAGAAAAAGAAACACATTATAATGTCTGGTAATTTATCATGAATTGGTGATAGAAACCAACTAATTGTCAGTATGATGGGAATGTGCACAGTGAGTACCAACCACAGTATGACAACAGCAACAACAGTGAGGGGAATAAATGGAAAAACAAAAATGAAGCTGAACAAAAGAAAAGCAGAACAAAGGCAGAAGTATATAAGTGGTAGATTATTGAGAGAAGCAAAGCATGGGGATATATAATTCTGTTCCTGCAGACTTTCATTATGTTTCCTTCCTTAAAGACAACCAATAGCACACCATCAAAAGTAGCAGAAGAAAAGAAAGCCAGCAGATAAACACACCGTTTTAAATATTCTAAAAAAAGAGAAAATCCAAATTCTTCTGACCTCAAGCATAAACGCTATACAGTATTGTT
>JBBBVT010000023.1:21555716-21577091 GCA_037177035.1 Craterocephalus eyresii | reverse complement strand
TTTCTAGAAAGTGGACAAAAATGTCTACTTGAAGGGTCATACATGTAAGTTTTTTTTGGGATAATTCAAGGGTTAAACAGTCAGGTATACATGTCCAAAACTTTCCAGTTGTTTGGCACATAGAGGTTCCATCAGGACCTCGGCTGTCTGGAGTTTTACACATCACTCTGCATCACCTGGATATAAATAGAAGTCTATACTTGAGATTAAACTGTGTCTGACTTGTAGTCCCAGAACACCACATTTCAGCCCATGCATATCATGTATGGCGCCCTGGAGAGCACATCTGCTTCGTGTGGAGGTCATGTTGCCACTTCATCCTCTCTGTGTGTGTGCGTGTGTGTGTGCGTGTGTGTGTGTGTGTGTGTGTGTGATGAGCTGATGGTGACAGCTGGCAGGTGGAGGAATAAGTGCTTCAGCAATAAGCACTCTAAAACACATCCACACACACAAATGGGACCTTAATGTTAGCTTCCATGTGGTGTGACAAAGCCACAGAGACAGATATGATAATGTTGCTTGTAAAAGGGCGTGAAAATATGTATAACACATGAATGAGGAGCGGAAAACACGGCGCTGATTGGTAGAAATCAGTACTTTCTGTTAAACAAATGAAACAGTGAATGGAAAGTCACAGGATGAGGCAGGAGGGACATGTGATTCATGCTGATGCTGATCTTTATGTTCTTCCCTCATGTACTTAATGAGTTGGGTTTCAAAATTCCAAGAATTTCCAAAGATGGAAAGTCTCCATGGGAATTAAGGGGAATATATGGAAATTAACTGGAAATTTAAAAAGTTTAAGGTTTATTTCCTTAGCATGGTATTAAAATATAGTGGAGAAAACAGATTGTAGCAGAATCTGGGCTAAAACATTTAATGCAAGCAAACTTGAATATCTCTACTATTCAATCACATAAATAATTTTTTTAATGTCATTATGTTGTCTTGCATGGATGTCTAAATATAACAAAACCAAATCTTAATTTTTATATTTGGATATGATAGAGTTTGTAGAAATTATCCCCAAATTCCTGTTAATTCCATTAAATTTCCAGTTATTCATTCCAGTGTTTCCACTTTGGAGTATTTCCAAAATTCCCCAGATTAACTTCTCATGGAAAGTTCCTGGAAATTTAATGGAAATGTACCTCCTCTTTGCAACCTTAGTGGTCAATTTGGAAAAAATGCTGATAATTAGCCATGCAAATATGCAGGGTCGTACACACACACACACCTTCACGTGCACTTTTAAACATCAAACTCCAGATGTCTGTGTTCCCTCTAGGAGGAATGGGAATGTGTGTGTTCACGTCCTGATTCTAAGCAGTGAATGTATATGGACACATATTCCCAGCCACACTGGACCTTCCTCCACATTCTGTATGTGTGTGTGTGTGCACATGCACGAGCATCCACCAGCCAGCCGTCATTCAGTTACGTTCACAAGCACATGTGATGGAAGCACACACACACACATACACACACACATATGCGGCAGACGGACTCTACCGGGCAGCCCACACGATAAGCTTGGGTAGAAATGCTGTGTTCTGGGATACAAGCCAAACAGTTTGACTTCAGAGTCCTATTTCTGATCAAAAAGAAACACAGTGACGTCTCTGACATCAAAGGCTTCGGCAGAATCTGATCCGAGCTAACAAAGCACGATATTTAACAGTCATATGTAATACGCTAACAGCCTGGAGTGCAGTTATAAGCCGATGTACTGTTACATAAAAAGGCTTTAGAAGGTTTGTGATCTTTTTGTTGTTGAAGAAAGCAGAGCAGAAAGCTTAATGACTCATGTTTATTTGATAAAAAATAAGAAATGAAGTTGCTATTTTACAGTCTTGGTCTGTTGAGTCTGTTTTGTACAGTGTGGATCAGCTGATGACTGTTCTGTAAGAAATGGGAAAATTGCAAATCACGACTCCAGTAATGTTAGCAAATGTAAATAAAAACAGAAAACATCATTTTCAAACTGTTTTAACTCGTTTGCGCCACATAGACATGATATTTATTAGTTTTTTGTACCAATATTCACTCATTTTAATTGTAATGCCTACAAATTGACCATAAAAGCTGAGACACAATGTTACTTCACCTTTCCTCAAAAAGAACTGAAGACAAACTGCTGAAGCTTCACAGGAGGAATTCTTTCTCATTCTTGTTTGATGTACGACATAAGTTTCTCAACAGTCTGCTTTATTTTATTCTGCACTTCATAAGACTCCACATAATTTCAATGAGACAAACCTGAAAAAATGAAAGACATTTGGATGGCAGCAGATGTTGCTCCAGCCTGTATGTAACCGTTGGCAATGATGGGGCCTTCATTGATGTGGAAGCTGTCTATGATAGGCACCAAGCAAGAAGCAACCTTCCGGCTGAGAAACGTTAAGCTCACGCAGAAGTGCTGAAAGTTGCAGTTTCTTCCTTCTCCACTATGCTTGGGTAGGGTAGGCTGAGTTAAACCCCACTGACTCCCATGTTAAAAAGGCTAGTTTGACAGCAGAAATAAAGATGTTTACAGCCTGGTGCAAAAAACATTTTAGCTTTAATAAGTCAAGTTTACTTTCATGATAACTGTGTGGGAAGGGAATTTATTTATATCATCTGTTTAGATGTCATTTAACCTGGAAAATTTCCTTATAAGGGGTGTGTCCTTTAGATGCAGGGTGGAAGGAAGCAGCGGCTAGCACATCCACAGTTTTCAGCTGGATAACAGCGTGCCTTAGCTTTAGCCTGCCTATCTCTGTTAGCTGGTTAGCCTTGGTTAGCTCCAGGCTAGCCTTGGTAGCCTTGTTTGATTTTCTGAATATATTAATTTTGGGAAAACCACAGGTAATAATGGACTCGGATGAACCATCAACTTTCAGAATCAAATCTCCAAGATACTTAAATCCACTTCTGTGGAGTAAAGTCCTTCCACTTTGGTTTGGTTGAACTTGTTTAAATGTGGACTGGTTTGCGGGCAGAACACTGTCCGTCTGAAAACAGTGACGTCAGCCACCACTCACGGCTGGACTGAGGATTGCTGCTCTCTATGAGGAGCAGCAAACAGAATGCAGCTAAACTCTCACTAAGCAACAGCCTACATGAGGAGCATCATTCCCAGTCTGTCCCACATTGAGTTAAATTGGGTAAGCAGGATTCAAACCGCCAACCCTCCAGTGATTGAACGAACCTATGGCTAGGGATGGAACGGATGTGGAATGATAGTAACAACTTCTTATGTCAAAGTCTATAATACATAGAATTTATTTAGATTATACATTTAATGGACCTCTTACATGGGTATTGGAATAGTTATCAGTATCGGCAGATAACTGAAGCCTAGGTATCGGAATCAGTATTGGACAGAAAAATGAACATGCTTTAATATAGTTAGGTTTTTCTCTCTAATAAAACCTGAACCTGTTAATAACTGATAAAAATAGAATAGTTTACCATTACAGTTTGGTCTCTGTAACACTCTGTAGGTGGGAAGTTGGATAATGTTAGTGTGAAATGTCGTTCTGGAAATGAATAACCATGAACACCAAAAAAATAATAAAAATCTGCATTCACAAAAGTCATCTTTTGTGATGCGTTACTATAAATCACTAAATGTCCAGAAACCCAGAAGAGAGATTTAAAGAGGTTCAGGTTTACGCTGCTGGAGGCTCCATCCAGAAACCGGCTGAATGATGAGACAGACAGCCAAAACAGCCTCTTCCTCATTGATCTTAATAAACGATTTTTACACAGAGGAGGACGTCCGCCTCTCAATTGTGGATCGATTTTGAATCGATCCTCTGACTTCAGAGCTGAGTTTTATTACTGATTAAAATAATAAAGAGCTCTGTAAGCAGGTGTCTTTTCAATTTCAGCCGCTAATGAGCCTCATGGGCAGAGAAATGCTTGGTGCTCTCTCACACCTCAGCCTGGCAGAAAATGTGATTTCCAGATTAAAACAGAATAAAAAATCAGCTGTTTTTCAATTGGCTGAATTATATAGGGGGCTTTATAATTTGAAGCTCAGACTTTTACCTTCCCATTCATACTGAAACGTCTTTTACTCTGTTTGGGATAAAAGAATACATAAATGAACTTTTTCTTCCATCAGATCTGATGAGTAAAGTGTG
Organism: Craterocephalus eyresii; assembly: GCA_037177035.1. Classification (NCBI taxonomy): domain Eukaryota; kingdom Metazoa; phylum Chordata; class Actinopteri; order Atheriniformes; family Atherinidae; genus Craterocephalus; species Craterocephalus eyresii. The sequence goes on along the minus strand of JBBBVT010000023.1, from coordinate 21,572,961 downwards.
TAACAATGAATTCAATCCCAAGTTTTGAAGTAACTCTGTACTCCTTTTAGTCTAAAAATCAAATTGCACCAGGAGATTGAAAAGCTTGTAGTTCAACATACTGAGCTTCTGAAGTGGAAATGAGAAATGAGAACTCATCAGATATGACTCACTTTCCAGCCCCCCCTCGGTGAGGATGATTAGGATGTAAATCATATCAATCATATAATCTTTGTTTTTTATTCTCAGTCGTCACCATAAAACTACCAAAATAGGGATTCAATTTTAGAAGAATGCTACCCCTCCTCCCCCCTCCCTTGATTTGTGATAGTTCATGCCGCGAATATTAAGATCACTTATATTGTTTCATTCTTTGTCAACTGCTGCAGTATGCCGTCCTCCAGGGTTCCATGACATGCAGTTAAACACTACAGCTGCGTCGTTTCGCCAGGCTGCATTTCTTTCATGGGAAAAAACCACCTGACCCCAATTTAACTCCACATATGTCTGAATATACAGCCTAGCCTAACACATGAGATCAGAGTCATAAAAGCCCCAACAGGCCTTGATACAGGTATCTGACATGGTCCCATGGACCACAGCAATGTTTACGGCTGTCACAATTATTACAATATTCGCCAACCGCGAATATTTTTCATAATCGCCAATAGTTTTTCTTATTCGCGATTACCGCTTATCCAGCATTAAAACATCAGATATGATGCAGCCATCCTGTGCGAGGCGTCAGTGGCAACGTGTGACCACACAGCTGTGGTGTGATGGCCAGCGAGGCTAACAGAGAGGAGTGTAAAGATTATGATTTGGTTCAGAAGCCACAAACCACAGCGGAGACATTCTGGTTTTAAGCCAAACCGTAAAGTGCAGCCCAGTAACCCAGAGGAAGTAATTTGTAAACTTTGCCGTAAAACTATCCAGGTCAAATCCGTTAATACTACAAATCTGAAGCAACATCTGCACAGCCACCATCCACAGCAATACGCCGAACTTGGACAAACCATATCAGCACAGTGACCAGCCGGAAAAAACGCAGCTGGTGCATCCTGTCAACTGGGTCCGGGTGAAGCTTTCAGACAACATCGCCCTAATATAAACAGTCAGTGTAAGATGGCGCACACCTACTGATAGTATAATGCGGTACTACGGCAAGTCACTTAATGCTGTCATAGCCATAAGCTCAGTATAAACTAGCGCAGGCGGCAGGACCGGCGGAGGTTACGCAGACCCTCTGTGTGTTTATACTCCACCGTAAGGAAACGCGTCGGGTCTTTTCCGCATCTGCAGACAGCGGTAGGCTCGTAGCGATCAATTCCGCGAGGCAGAGTTTTTCAGTGCTTCAATATAAAAATCTATAATCTACTGATTCCATGCAGTGATCAGTCTTTAAAAGCCGCTGTTTGATGAGCTGCACATTCTGATAATTTTCCTTACTGGCGTCTCCGTGGACAGGCAGCAATGACATTGGGTTTCTGCCAGCACTGCTGCAGCAAATAATTAACAATAAACCCACTTCAGAAATTGATAAGTTACATTATGTCTTTGTCTATTTTTTGCTGTTCAGGAATTCATTACATTGGTCTCATTTATTAAGGAGTAGCTACAGTACATAATGTGTATTATTAAAGCTAATCATACTACAGTTGAAATTAAATGAGAAATAGGCTACTTTATTAATCCTAGCGGGAAATACAATGTTTTAGTAGGTTTTTTGTTGTTGTTGAATGAAGAGAAAAGATAGACAATATATTTGTCAATCGCAATTATTTGTCAGACAATTATTCATCTCCAGAAATTTTAAATCGTGACAGCCCTAGCCATGTGTTGTAAATGGATGAAATACAACCTGTCTTTTATTCTTACAGTATTATTATTATTATTATCCTTTATTATTATTATTCTTATTCTTATTATTATTATCAATATCGTTGTTGATTTCAATGCTTAATGACACATACAACAAATGATAACTTCTTAGTTCAGATAATTCCGGCTTTTTTTGTCATCTTGTGATCTTTTACTGACGTGAAGCTGGGATACTTTCACATGTTCAGAGGGGTATTCCAGGTAGGAGGTTCAACAAACTCTGAGTCTATACATGAACTCTGAGTTGACTTACTCCAAAATTAAAACTCTGAGTTTTCGGTTCCAGAACAGCTGTTCTGAATTGGTTCAATCAACTCTGAGTATGTTCACCTTGAGTGGCGCTTGTACACAAGCTCTAGAAAAAGCCATTATCAAAGGGGCCAGGATAACACGATTCCAATGGAGTTGGAAGCTTATATGAACAAGTTTATATGATCATCACTGATATATGATCATATCAGTGAAAATGCAACACAGCTGCAGCAGCAAAGGAGAGAGAAGTGGCATGAGGGAAATAATCGCTGAGTGCTAATTTAGCGAATTTAAACACCTTGTAAAATATTTGTATGTCTAATATAAACTTATGTAATTTAATATCCCACTTAGTAGCCGAGATAAAACAACCCCTACCATCATCGCATATTTTCATTTTGACTATTCCATTTAATGATTTGCAGGCTACAAAATAAAACTAATTCTAGAAAAGACTAACATGTGAGTTATGATTAGCGAACAGAAAGAAGGCAGAGACATGCAAGACTGACGGAGGGCTGCCACCGCTCGCGCTAACAGAGGCAGAGGAGCGACCGGCTGAAGGCTATCCTCACAGGGCACACGTTCCTACATCAGCCTGGCCATTTGGCCTCTACTTTTGTAATAATGTAGGCTGCATCACATGTGATCTTCACAGAATGGCATGTGTAAGTATATTGTGATATACACATTTCCAGGCTACATGATCTGAAATGTGGCCATATCTTAAATCTGGACATTGATGCTGTGAAAGGATTTTCCTATTAACATAATCCCCCTCATTATTTGCAGGCGCAGTAATAGGAATTTGAGTCCCATCTATGCGTCCTAGGACATTTGGAAGACCTGTAAAATGACAGTTAAGCATGGTGATGTCGCAGCAGTAGACTATAAAGTCTGCTTATAAACTGAAGTCAACCACCTGCAATCATTTGAAATTCTTCTTTGATGGTCCTTACAGGTTTGTGTCCCGGGAAACTACCATCATTGGTAACAGCTGTTTCAGTGCAAGAGTGACTCTTCTCACAGCTCTGGACACTGTTGCTTTTCCATAATGCCCCACAAATGATAAAATTTGCTCAGATGTGAGCGCATGTCCACAGTGTGTGAGTTTCCTAATGCCGGAAAATATTAATATTCTTAATTAATTATTAATAATAATAATTATTACCAATAATTATCATTATTAATGATTATTATTATAAATAGGCCTAATTGTTAAGATAAATTATGCCATCAGAAAGTGGTAGCGTTCGACCAGAAACTCTTCTTCGGCATTTTCTAATTATTGTATTTGGTCTTCGATATCAAGTGGATTCAGAAGGAACAGACAGTCCATGTCATTCCAGTTTCCTTGTGTGGGAGGAGACGGGAAGAAACTCAGGGTTTCTTAAAGATAACCTGCCAGCGAGCAGGTTATGTTCACAGAGTCTGTTACCATGGTAATTGACTTCGAGTTTCAGATACCCCGCTTTCTGAAACAGATAACTCTGAGTTTTCCTCATCTCAGGGTTAACAAACTCAGAGTTCACCCCATAACCCTCTTTCTGGAATACGTAGGATGTATACAGATGTAAGCATCACTGTTTATCATTTTCTACTTTCACTTTTCTGAACAGAACCAGCTTCAGTCTTAATCTGTTGAAAGGGCCGGGTCTAGGAAAGTCTTGGTGGTGGGACCATTCAGGAAAACAGACTGGGTGTGTGATGGATTTGGACCATGTCTTTATACGGGGTGTGTAGATGTTTGATAGTGAAATTAAAAGTTTGTCTGTACTGTAGACGATACACGAGGTATTATGAAGCCAGGCTTTTTCCATCTATGTGTATGCTCTCACAAAAGTCTGCAGCGTCTGACCAATCAGAAACACGAGAAACCCTGCAGAGCAGCTACTTCACTGTGGACTAGATAGTCTTCATACAGGCGGAAAGCAGTGCTGTTACTGCAGCAACAGCCACGGAGGAATGCTGGCAAAAAATTGCCGACTCTGTCAAAGCGTAAATTTGTCAGACTTTACAAAATTATCATCGGATAATATAAACGAATGGCTCTCAGTTTCATTTCATTACGCCTTATTTCTCTTCCTTTATGAATAGATAAAGTCCTCGGTGGACGCCCTCATTATTTAGAGTTTTCAGGTGGGTTGAGATTTTCTTTGGTCAAAGTATATATAGATGAGTTTTTAATGACACTTGCAGAATGAATAATTTACCTCCTCAACTGTTTCATCTTGATAAAACAGCCATTCTTTACCATACCACATTCACTAAGATGAAAAAAATGAAACAACACGATACATTCACTGAACATTTCTCTCTTCTTTTGTTTGTTCCCTCCCATTGACTCTGTGGGGCTGGTCTCCATAGTGGCACATCATGGATTAATCTCTTAGCAGGGATTATGGAGTGGGTAGTGAAGATGATTAAAGACTTCTCCGATATTCAGCCTTTGGGGGACAAATGGTGAGAAAATGAGGCAGAAAGAATGTGTGAGACAGAAAGCCCACAAAGACAGGAAATATTTTAAAGCTACCTCGGCTGTCCTTTTATTGTTCAATGCTGCCACGTAAATCAGGAAAAATGCTCCACGCACATCTCCTGAACCCACTTTTTTATTGTTTTACATGTGGTATGGACCTTTGAAAAATTGGGAAATTGCTGAGAGACATGAAGAGATGAGTGTATTGCTTCTATATTCCAGTGGTAGTTGTTCTTCATCTGATTATTTGGCATCATTTTGCTTTGGATCAAGGAACTGGCAGAAAACATGCCAGATTCATCCACATGTGGAAGGTCCTCATGTCACAAATCAAGTCAAAAAACTATAGCATGGTATTAAATCATGTTGTTTTGAGTGAAAGAGGCGAACTGTGGCAAGAAAATTTGAAAACGTTTAAGCTGAAAGCTTAACTCTCCCAGCCTGAACCACTGACATCCATTTACATCTCTGATCTGTAACCATTCACAGGCGCAAGCGAAGCTGAAAATGAATAAACAGTGAAAAAAAGTGCAAAGATAGTGGTAGAAATGTGTGCAGGATGTAGCGATAGGAGGTCCAGCGCTTTTTAAAGGCTCGGCTGTTGTAGGGCTTCATGTCAGATCACTCAGAGCTTGTATTTCAGCCTAGTTGTGCTAATTGAAATGGTTTGTGTTGGTAAGCAGAAAAAACATTTTTTCAATGTTTAATTCTTTTTCATAAAACATGTTAAAGATTTGAATCAAATTGTTAAATGTACAAATGAACTGTCTGAACATGATGTTACTTCAGATGATAGTATTTAGTGCACGTTCATAGATTTATATCCAGATCTCTGTCTCTCTACATCTAGCCTGTACAATTAAACTTACTGTCTTTGGAGTGTCTGCCTCCCTACTTCTTTAACATAAAAAGCATGATCCTGGTCTGCCCTCACATTTGATTGGCTGAATGGGGTGCCCATCAAATAAACTCCCCAAAAGTGTTGGCTCTTGTAGACTACAATCAGGTTACAAAACTCCGTCCCTTAAAAGATTTTTATTAGAAGGTTCATGTAAAATATGAAAGAGAAATTCATTTTTTAAATGAAAGAAATTGCGCAATGAATCATTTATGATATAAATTTTAAATAAAAATTGATTACCAACACACAAACCACTTCTTATTGCTAAATTTGACTTCAACAGAAGCCAAATCTGTGAAGAGCCGAATTTTCCATCACTAGCTGATGAGTGTGACGTCTGCAACTCTTCGTCTTCACTGTCTTCCTGTCATCTTTCCAGCGCCCACCTCAGGAGACATTTAGCTCTAAAGATGTGAATGTCCACATCTGTTAGAGTCCATATTTTATTATTTATCAAGTGTTAAAGTGCTGTCAAGAATAATGACTACATCATACTGCAGAGCAGAGGGAATATTTTATTCCCTACCTCCGCACCAATGTTAATCTCATCTGAATAGGACTGAACTCTATGAACACTACACAAAAATGCAAAGCATTCTGGGATGGAAGTGAGAGCTCAGTGGGGGGTCAGCCAATGAACCATACAAACTGTTCACTATGAAATGATGTGAGCTGACAAAATAATGCAAGTACACATAATCCACGCTGAACAATCATCTTTCCCCGCTCCAGTCTGCCTCTATAACGTTATATTGTTTCCCTTTTTTGCCCGTACAACCCACAAGCAACACTTCCTGTGCCAGCCGCCTGTTTGTTTGCATGTCTCAGATTGTTTTGGAAAGTTCTGGAAAATCTTGATCTGGAGCCCAACAATTCATCCAGCTACTGGCAACACTATCACTATCAGAAACTAGCATATATGCAGGAAATTCAAGCAGACTGGTGCTGTGTTATCTCACTGCAGTGAAGCAGAAGCTGTTGATTTATTTATTTTCTTTCATGTTTGTTGAGAAACAACATGTTCTGGGAATGTTTTTATTTTTGTTTCGCTTTGGGTGACTTCATTCTAGGACTGAGCTGGCCATCTTCACACTGGGGCTGCAGGAGGCATGCTAAATTGGCTGAAAGGATTTAACTAAGTTTGGCCAAAGGAAATGTGATATGACCATATCTGATCTAGTCTACTGTAATCCTCTGGAACCGCATGCATGTCCTTTATAATGGAAGATCTATAAATACCCATCCAGGGGTGGATAACAGCCTTTTCAGGTGAAATACAGTACTAAAGTCTGAGTTTAAGAACATCTCTGAAAAGAAGCTACAGCATTAATAGCAGTGGAACTATGCTTGTTACCTTTTGGTTCAGTTTGACCCCAATCAGTGTTTTATAGCTTGAAAAATATATTTTTCATTATTTTTCATTTATAACTTTTTCCTATGTAATGACCTAGGTAATATAAAAAATGTAAAACCAACATGCTGGTATGTTTTTGTGTTCTGTACACCTGTTATAAGCATCGGCGTTCTTTATAGTCAATTTGACCCCAGACTGTTTTAGCTGTATAAAAGGTATAAACAATATTTTAAACAAATACATACATTTGTTTTTATTGTTTAGGAAGAAATCATGGAGAACATATCATGTAACTTTATAATTTCACAAAACTTGACTGTAGTGTGAGAACCTTTGACAGTTCAGACAACAAGTTGGAGGGATAAAACATAATTTTCAGGAATATTTTGATAATTTCTACATTTAGGGGGCAAGGAAATATGATTCTAGTGAAGATACCTGTAGTTGCTCCTAAAAAACAGGTCATGTGGTCAGTATGGCTGCAAGACCAAATGGTCAGAATGTTACACTTTATCTTTTTTCTTACATATTAAGACATTAATGTTAGTAGACCTCATTTGCAGTATAGAGAAGAAAAGGCCTTTCAAGAGCACCAAGAGCTGCTATAATTGTTGCAAAGGACATACACATAGTCGTATCTGCATAGACGATCTCCTGATGCAATGCTCAAATGTACTTTGATATACTTTTTTGTATGTGACAGTCTGCACATAAAGGGCTCTCATACATTCTTGTAAGTGTTATTAAGAAAGTATTAAGAGATAAATGGAAGTATCAAGTCAGTGTTATGAAATGCAAAACAAAGGCATGGCATATTTTGTAAATGCAAAGCAGAATGATCAAATGAATAAACATTTCTAGCCTTTACTGTTACTCTGTGCTGTGGTCTTAAACCCCTCCTAGATGTGCAGCACTGATCAACAGCATCAGGGAATATTTAATCACCAACAGGTTTGTATATCTGTTTCTCCCACATATTTAATTTTAGATCCTTTTCCTGTGGAAATGGCTAAAATTCTGATTGTTTAACCTTATACACCCCACTGTTTCCATCTGCTGCACAAACACCTGAGACACAGAAAATCTGGGCACTAACATCTACTGTAGCCTTATTTAAATGCAGAGCGTGATCAAATACATTTCTTAAAATCAGATATTAATTTCATATTGGTGAGCAGAAGGCAGAGAGCAACAAAGCAGAGATACATGTGAATGAAGGCTTATCAGTATGCTGCCCTCACAGCCCTCTGCAGGATTGATTTGAGCACGGGAGACATGGCCTTTGTTCCGTCTCTCCCTTCATGCTGAATAGTAATAATCGCTGTGATGTTGTCTTCTTCATGATGCACTGTAGTTACCAGCCTCCACTGAAATCTCACATCTAACAATCTGGAAGGAGCGACAAAAATTTAAGAAGGTGAACAATGAGAGCAACTACAGCTAGCATCCCTGACTTCAGTCCTCTTCCTTGCTCCATCACTACTGGACTGTGTCTGTATGAAGAAGCATTAGGATCTAAAATGAGCTTATCCCCCCCCCCTTAGTTTGAAAAAGAACATTGTTTGCTTAGATAAACAACTTCGATGCAGCAAACTGCCTTGCTGGCAATGCCTTTGATTTAAACAGCCATTAAAACACTCACACTCCCTAATGGCTGAATTTCCTGCACCTCTTTGATTGTTGGTCACAATGAAAATGACTCTGTTGTCGGGCAGCATCTATAGGATGTTTATTACTGTGCCATAATGAGGAAATAAGATTGTTATTCTCAGTGGTTGGCATCAACCACTGATGTGCGCCATTACTTTGTTACATCACAAAAAATGTGCCGATTGAATCAAACGTTTGTCATGCTGAGACGAGTGATACATTAAAATAAAAAGTTGGATTTACTTTCATATCACGAAAGTTTTTTTAATAAAAATGGTCTCCTCACTTGATCAGCTCTTACTATCTCTGCTTTTATCTCATAACCTTTGAAGAGGTTGTTTTTGGCGATGTCTGTTTGTCTGTCCATCAGCTAGCATGATAATTCAAAAAGTAATGGGAGAGATTTTCAGGAAATCTCAGAAATGGTATCAGTAACAACTGAGAAGATTTTGGGGGTGATCCGAATCACCGTGTGGATCCAGAAATGTTTTAAACTGTAGAAGCGCCAGCATTCCTATACTGCCTATAGCAGAGGGAGCCACTATGACACCTTGAATGTGCATCAATAACAAAATATGATGTATGTAGCTAACATATGTAGCTAACATACATCTACATTAAGCTTTTTTTAAAAATGTACTTATATTTTTGGTCAAGGATCCTATGGCTTAGCGGAGGTCTTTGCGCTCTGAAGTTATCCAGAGTATTGCCAGTTTGATACTCATACAACCCTCTGCCAACTGAACTGTTTATTTATGCTGAATATTTAAATAGGCAACTACAAGCCTGTGCGATGTTGTCAGAAGACGCTGCAGCTGCACATATGTTCGTTTTGTGACCCTTACCTTTAAACATCTTCAAATATACAGCGTATCTTTGATCTTCTACTGAGATTTGATACAGTGATGTCACAATTTTCAAATGCAGTGCCTCCTCCGGGACTCTGCGTGCTACGTACTCACTTTTCAGGTTAAATGGGCTTTACTGCATCATGCATTGTTTGACCATTAAAAAAGGAACCCTGGGTATCATCACATGCTGGCCTTAACAAGTGGTTGCTACTGACACGTTAAAATCCTAATTACTTTGAGACTCCTATAAGGGATGTGCCAGTGTTGCATCAATAGATAATTTGAGAAACAACACATTTGAAATAGAATCTGAGGAACTTTAATAGTAACTGGTCATGAAGACACATCTTCCCCCTATGTTAAAATGAAAGGTGCTTAAAGTGTTAATCATCTTCAGAAATGCACACTGGCATCTGTGTGTAACCTTTATCTATAGTTTCTCAAGTGCTGTCTGTCCAGTGTTTTAGTCTAAAGTACTGATAAACGCAGACAAACTATGTAGTCCCACAGTTTGATACACAGCTGGCCACTTGCGTACACCCCATGTACGCAAGTGGCCAGCACCCGCTCTAAGAACGGAATAAATGTTCTGATTGGATATTAATTAAGCATCATTTCAGTATTTATTAGTGGTGTCAGTTAAATGTGTTATTAATGACATTATTGGCCGAATCTTTTCATGTTTGTTATCTACAACATGCAAAATTCCAAAATATTATAGTTCTGATAAAAGTTTCCAGTGGACAGCGGTTTTGTTATTCATCAGTCATCTCAAGCCAGAAGTAGGTAACAGAACAGTCTGCTCCTCTTAGAGCAGATGATATAGGATGAAGCCTTTTTTATTAAATGGATCCCTCCACTCTTAGAAAAAGGATCTGTTTACAACTTAGGTCTTACTTCTGTTAAACCTTTCTCATTCCCAGCCTGGTTTGAGGCCAAAAGCTTGAATATTAATCATAACAGGGGCTTGAAATGAAGAGATATCTAACAGGACATGTGTCTCTGCGGTACCATCCTCTGTATGTTGACATTAGCTTGAAAACCACTTGCTTTTAATTACACAGTTAACATTCGACACTGCTGCTGGATTTTGATAACGACTACTTCGTCTCATAATCTGCTGAGTCAGCTAATTTGGGATAATTAGGCAGTTGGAGGCAGGACAACGTAATTGGTCCTGGCAAAAGGTTTCAGCTTGGATTTATGTTTATGAGCTACAAGTTCACAGCGAATGTAATCCCTTTGTTACGGGTGCAAACACGCCGTCTTGTATCCTCATCTGACGGTGATAACAGGCACAGCTTCAGTCTCAATTTGGCATTTAGCAGAAATCCCTGCCTGATATTTGTCCATGAACAGCTGGTTTAAGATTCACTCGGTGTGCATGTCGGGTGACCCAAGAGGAAATTGCCTGTAGTTACATTAACTAATCTTTAATGGTTGATTTTTGTGTTGAAAAGTCTTCCCATCTATCTCTTTTTGCTTCCAAGCAGCCAGACTTTAACATAGTTTTTTTATCAGAGGAATTTCATTCTAATTTTAACAATGATCTTTTAACCACTCAAGGACAAAAACATGGGATGAACCACGTGATTTCCACACACATTAGTAAACTCAGTGAAGAATGAGTTTATTCTGCTAGCGTTGTTGATCAGGTAAAGAGCTTTCACCCATTCACACACACTCGCTCACACAGCACTTCCTTCGAGACACTCCATCACCCTCTAATGAACACACTAGAAACAATAAGCTAGAAGGTTCAACATCCTACCATGGACACCATGGCCTTCTTACTAGCAAGCAACAGCTCCAGCTCCATCTCATCTTGTTGTGCAGAAGAAACAAACCAAAACAAGAACAGTAGCAGAGTAATATATGACCCTCAAAGCAGATGCATTCACCAAAGCCTCTTCAGGTATCGTCTCTATGGAAATGCAGCTGTCAAGAAACCATCTTCAAGGAAGAGAGATTTTGATTAGAAAAGGCTGAGCAATGTCACATGACACAAGAAGTGAACTGATAGAGAGATGCACCCTCCCCAGAACCTGGACCTCAGCAGTACTTAAGGAGTATGGGATCATCTGGACAGAGAACAGAACCAAAGATGAACTTAGGAAAGTCCTTCAAGGATCCTGGAGAAATATTCTTGAAGAATACTAAAGAAATGATAAGAAAGCTTGTAGCCTACAATATGGTCCACATTGTAGTGAAGAATAAATTAACAAATTTTTTTTTCATGTTATTTCCTTTCATGCTTGTACACGTTTTACTAAACAGCTGTGTTAGTTTCCTATTTCTCTGGCAGTGTATGAAGCAACAAAGGCTGATAACAGCTGAAACCTGATTAAGGAGTTGAGTCACTGATAGAATGGTAAACCTGCTAAGAGACAGAGTTAGTTGCACATTATTCAGAAGTACTATCATCATTAGCAGAGCAGCTCTTAGGTGAGAGGGGCTGTTCCTCCACAAGCCAGATGAGCTTGCTCTAGATGAGATGGCTCTAGTATGCCTCCTGGACACACAGTTGGGGAGTTGTTTAAGGCATGTCCCACCAGGAGGAAGAACCAGGACCTGCTGGAAGGATTATGTCTCTCGATGAGCCTGGGAGCGCCTCAGGATCGCCCCAGATGAGCCGGCTGATGTGGCTGGGGAGAGGGTTGCTGCTGCTGCAAGCGGTAGAAGATGGATGGATGGATGGATGGATGGATGGATGGATGAATGGATCTAACAATATTCAATGTAAAAAATGACAGAAGAACTACTGCATATCAGTGGATGATGTCTCAGAGTAAATCTATGACTCATTCTAAATGTATGAAGTATGTTTAGGTTCAAATGTTCATCCAGTTCTGCAGCTGCTCTGTCATCTTCAGGAAGTGGAATGGGGCCACCACATAACACATGGGGAGTGACATGAAGTGAGAGCATATGGGCCTCGCAATGATGCAGCGTGACATAAGTTGTGACACCCGCCGCTTCCAGGCTGACACCTCATTAAGCTCTTCTCTCAGCTCATATAGAGCTCTTTATGAAGCAGATCATTCAGTCTGGATGGGCGGCTGCAGGAAGGCAAGAACTCTGTTAGTGTGCAGACAACTCTACAAACTGCTTTCACTTTATGACATTGTGTTTTAAGTTAACTGCAAAGTCAACTTTGCCCGATCCACTGTGGGGTTTGTGCTCCGCCTTGATCCTTCATGAAAATTTTAGTATCAAAAGATGAAGTGAGGCTGTTTTAGATAGGGTTTTAGAGTTGACCGTCAAAGGGTGCAACTTTTTATCAACCTACCTGCAAGTAGAAACATTAAAAATGAGTATCTGTGCATTGGAGGTCAAACACTACAGTTGACTTAGTTTGATTCCTGCTCATGATACCTCTGAAAATAAATAAATCATAACAAGCAAAAATCTTGACTTATTTAGTACTCTGGCATATTAAAGTCTCGCTGTAAAAATCTGGTTGGAAATTCTTCTTCCTTGTTTTAAAAAATGAAGCGACAGTCTCACAAAACTGCAACATTTCAAAAAGGTAGTAACAAACTCAACACTGTAAACAGCTAAAAGTACTAAGACCTACACTGCTCGGGTCTAGGTTCAGGTCTAGGTTCAGGATTCATGGGGCTCACATTGTGAAGGAGTGGTTCAGGGAGTGTGAGACATCATTTCCACAACAGAGTCCAGACCTTGGGATGAGCTGGAGGTCGGACTCTCCAATCATCACCAGATCTTGGTTAAAAATATATAAATAAATAAAGCAAACTGGATGGAAATAAATCTGCTGACATTGCAGAAGCTGCTAGAAACAAGACGATGCTGCTGGAATCCCAGATGAAGGCGCTCCAACCAAATATTAGTTTGTGATGTTTTTTTTTTATTGTTTTGTTTTTGTGGCGATGGGTAGGATATCCGTACATGTATGATTCTTAAGTCAATTACAAATATGACAATTTAGTTATTGGCTACTTTATATTTTAAGGCTGAATGAACTGGAATGGGGATCTATGAATAAGAGACTTTCTTAAATTTTCGCATCTATAGCAACACACCAGAGTGAGATTGGAAAAACTAACTGATTAAATATCATAATTTGAAGTCCCAGTACAGGAACCTCCATGGAGCAAGACAAACACACTGTTTTCATTCCAGTATTATCCAGTCATTTTTAACTGTTGCTACTTCAAGCACAGAATAGCAATAAATAATTTTTTTTTTTAATGATGGAAAGTACTTTGAGCCATGAGAAGTGCTTTTCAAATAGTTTGATGGATCAATATATAGTACAATCTTTGTTATATCTGCACAGCTGCACCGCACAAGATGAATACATTTCAAGCCATCAAAGGACTGGTCTACAGTAAAACCTTTTTTTATTTTAATTTCTTAACCAATAACATTGTGCAACAACCAATTTGACTAATACAAAAAGTAGGTGTGTCACACTTTGCAGGATAATTTTGGTTTGGAGAATTAAAAAATTTACAAATATGAAATGTTTGATTTTTTTTGCGTGATGGGTGAAAGGAATACCTTGTAACATCTGGCCACCAGGGGCACTAAACCTGTAACTTTCTGCAAGCCACATGACACTGTCACAAAATTTAAAATCTCCATCTGGGTTTTGGAATTGTGTTTGCAGACCACTTTGACCAGCTGACAGCAAAATTATAATGATGGCTAATAATAAAACTAATAATGAAGCTAAACCAAGCCAGTTGCTGATCATTCTCTTACTTTGATATTTACTTGATTTATAAATAGTGCTTTTATTGCATGGGGATTCATGGTCTGTAACTTATTAGCTTCAACCAGCCATGTCTATTTTTTACTAAACAGCTAATTAAGACACAGACACCTTCCTGTTTTTATAGAGGGCGGCCATAAAGCAAAGCGCTGCAGGTCACATGACCCCATGAGAGACGCATCCGCTCCTGCAAAGGTACAATGTCTGGTTTGTACTACAACTACTACTACTACTACTACTGTCATTTATCAGACGCTTCTATCCAAAGCGACTTACATTTGAGAGAACAACACAAGCATGAATTCATAGAGCAGGAGACAGTATGAGCTGGTGGACTGCTGGTGATCGATGTAGCTTTGTCAATAGCAAAGACTGTGCTAAGTGGTATATATATATATATCTCTCTCTCTCTCTCTATATATATATATATATATATATATATATAATTTTTTTTTTCTTTTTTTTTTTCTGTGTTTGTGTGGAGTGTGCGAGTGTGTGAGTACACAACAAGTCCCCAACCAGTCCCTTGTAAAATTAAAACACGCATCTCATATCACAAAACCATCATATGGTAAGTGCATGCAGCAGTTAGTACTGGGCCAGGTTGGACATGGTAAGTACGAAAATGCTCTTCAAAGAGATGAGTCTTAAGTTTTCTCTTGAAGATAGAAACAGAATCTGAGGATCGGACCGAGTTTGGTAGCTTGTTCCACCATCAAGGGACAACAGAGCAGAAGAGTCTGGATGCCACGTTGTGGTGGAACCAACAGGCGTCTTTCAGCGGCAGAGCGTAGCTGACGAGAGGGAGGGTAGCTCTGGATGGGCTGGTTGAAGACCAGATGTGCGGCTGCATTCTGTCTGGACTGTGATCACTCAGAGTCTCAGTGAGCCATGGGCTGGGATGCTGCGGCTTGGTTGGCTTGGACACCAGAGGACAGAGTTTGTCCAGAGAGGAAGTGAGTGTGGAGCAGAGTGTTTTTTGTTGCCTCATTTAGAGGTAGGGTGGAGAGGACAGAGTGGGAGGGGAGGGTAGAGGAGACTTGCTCCGATAGCTGCGTATGGTTTCTGTGGCAGGAAACATCCCTAGGAGTTGCGTTAGTAACGTGCAGGAGAGAGATGACAAATTTAACCAGGAAATGGTCTGAAAGATGTAGCAGTGTGACATCCACATTACAGCAGTGCAGTTTCTGGTCAGTGCCAAGTCGAGTGTGTTTCCAGCTCTGTGTGTTGGGGTAGTCTGGACGAGAGTGAGATTAGAGGATTGGGCTAGAGCCAGAAAGTTACTTACCTGTGTTTTGTCAATATGGGTGTTCATGTCGCCCTTTGCAATTAGAGGAGTGTTATCATACGGGATGTCAGAGAGGATCATGTCAATTTCTGAGACAAATTCCTCCATACTGCCTCGTGGAGGGTGACAAACCACCAGAACATGCCCAGTGATGGGTTTGGAAATTTGTACTGCGTGGTATTCCAACGAGGAGCAGGTGGCGATGGGTCGAAAGGCGGAGAATTTCCACATTTTGGAGGGCATGATGCCTGTGTCATCTCCTCGACCAGCACAGTGAGTTGTTTGAGTGAGTTCTGCATTTAAAGGTAGGGCAGCTGGCACAGTAATGTTCTCAGGACGGATCCAGGTCTCCGTCAGGGCTAGGACCTGAATGTCTGAGAGGTGCAACAGAGAGCTAATGAACTCAGTTTTGTTTACTGCGGACTGACAGTTCCAGAGACCGAGGCTAACTGAGAATGTGGCAGACGGGCACGCCCTGAGCTGGAGGAGGTTGTGTGGATTATGTTTTCTGTACAGAGTGCGCTGAGGTCTGCGTCCATGATTTACAAGGATGGGTTTGTTGCACATTGTGCTCATACAAAAGTTACAATAAACTCAATATAAGCTTGAGCCCTGCTCTGTGGACTAGCGCAGGTAGACTCGCTGGTCTTCACCCGAATTGGGACCAACTACGCTCACTGAAGCTCGGCCAACTGTGTCCCAATAAGTACTTGACACGTAGCACTAGTTATCAGCTGAAACCGCCTCTCCTCCTCTCTGCTTCCGCCCCCAGCAAAAGCAAACTATTCTCACGTGGCCGGCATCACATCCCAGTCGCGGACAAAACTAAACAATCGAAACCATAAACAACTCACCTGATGTTACTGAAACCTGCCTCGAGTAAAATCAATGCTTGTTCAATGCTTGGTTTCTGAAGAGGGCAGCCCCTTCAGAGCAGCAACACACCTCAAACACTGCATACTGACCTCAGAAAACATTATTACTAACATTAGGCTGATATTTGGGTTACAATTTCCATGGTATTCCTTTAAATTAATGCAAATTAAGGAAACATTGTGAAAATAAAGAGAAACTGTTAATCTCTGAAAATCCTATATTGAGCATGTGACGTTTAGTACTGTGTACTGAGATATCTCTGACTCATTTTGGTGTCTGATTGTGTTGAAAATAACATGAACGTTCTTTGTTGATATAAATATTCAACACATGTTCTCTATTTTGTCATTTTTTTCAGCACTGGTGCATAAACAGTACCACTATCAAAATAGCAAAAAATCGTCATCATCCCATAAGCTGCAAGCTGGAAACAGACACCACAGAACAGAACTGAAGTAGGCGTTTGGACTATTGCTGGCTGGGTTTTACGCCCTGCTATGATGAAGACCCACAATGCTCCAGTTCTCAGCCCGAGGCCTCAGACTGTGATATGCCCAAAGCAGCATGCAGGCATATTGCAGCACGCCTTCTAGAGATGCTCATCTAGGCCTCACACACGCCATTACTCTCTGTATTGTCCTCTATGTTCCTGCCTCATTACTTCTCATCTATTTTTAAAAAGGAATATGCCTTTTTACAATTAGTGTGTTTGGAGGCCAATCTGTCACGCTCATTAAAGTCAACTTTGTCTCCCTAAACACTTTCCTCTCTCCTTTCCTCTCTATTTCTTTCTGCATTTCTCCATCTGTGGATTTTTTTGTTTTTTTGACTCATCTGCCATACCAGCATATGGACGAAGAAAGACAACAGGGGGCATCTTGCATATGTTTGTTGGACTGTGTGACAGAGGAGGAAGCATACGGTCAAAACACTGAAAGGCACTTGGAGTGTATTGGACTCAAGAATGAGGCAGCGAAGGAGAAGGAACCCAGA
>JBBBVT010000023.1:21538414-21550394 GCA_037177035.1 Craterocephalus eyresii | reverse complement strand
GAAAATATTTGTACTTAAACTTTTGTACTAAAATTTTACACTTGGCACCCCATACGGAGCTTGCTTTCCTTTTATTGGCCTAGTAAGGAACCGTCATTTTTCTCCTTTTAGAATTGCTCTGGGAAATGATAAAGTTGTTGTTCTTGTCCTTTATACTGCTTGCATTCAGATATAGTTCTGCTCTTTCACCTCAGAGCATAGCGGACAGTGAGTACTGTCAGTCACGACACACGTTTGTTGTGGTCTCAATCCCCGACAATATCGCTTGTTGCCCCATTAAGAGACCAACAACTTCTGCTTTAACTCTGCATCCTGGGTCCCAGTTTGATTCTGCCTAACGGCCCATAACAGTTTGTTCTATGATCAAAGATCTGGAAAGTGATTACACAGACTTCAGTTTCAGGAGTGGTTTTTCTATATCAAACATCTTTGGAAGAGACCAGGCGATAATTCAGTTTTATGTATTCATAAATTAGTTTTCCAACATTCAGCCAAAACCTCTGGATGTCCCCTGACACTCAGTTTTTGACCCCTCATCATTGTTGTGTAGATTATCAGACGACCTGAGAGTAGGTGCATGGGTTTATTTAAAGACGAGCAAAGATTAATTGAAATTTAGTATATACAGCAAATTGTCAAAAGACTGGACGATTTTAATCAGCTTGAAAGTCAACGTTGATCGCACCATCCTCTAACACATCCTAAAACATCAAAAAGGTTTTCTATCATTTCTGTCAGTAGTCTTCAGGAACAATTCTCAAGCATCTATGGATGCTGACTGCCCTTACATGATCCCACAGAGGTCCAGGTTCTGGGGAGGATCCGTTCCTCCATCAGACCTCCTCAGGCCTCAGAATTTCAGTCCAGTTCTTGGGTCATGTGACATACCTCAGCCTTTTCACCCTCTTTCCCTGAAAGTCTTCTTGACAGACACCCTTCCATGGAGACCATTTCTTATGAGGCTTCAGCAATTAGCTGATGGATCAGCTGAGGGTCCAGATGTATCTCCCAGGTTTTGTGTCAGGTCTTTGCTGGACCTGTCCATCAACTGTATGTAGCCGTTTAGGCCTGAAACTCTTCTTCTGCCCTTTACTTGCCTAATTTCCTTGCTTTTTATACAGAACACATCTTGAACACCATGCAACTATGTGCCATGTTGTTGGCTAATATCTCCTTGGACATCATCGTATTGGCGTTAACTTTGCATTGATCATAGGTGCAACTACAGGAATAGAAATACATAACAGATTCTTTGCTATATTCTCTGTTATGTGTAGATTAATGAGGAATATAATTTGCCTTGGTGATGCATTGGTAGGAGATTTTACATCAGAACTTTCCCCATGACGTCTTACTGATGATCATGTATATCAGAGATTTGTGTGACATTTTTCTCCATGTGATGATGCGTGTTAGCAGTCCAGGTCTAATGCTGTTTTGTGGAGATGTTGTTGCTGTAAAACATGGTACAACGTGCTGCTTTGGCATAAACGAAAGCATGGAAATGATAAACAGTAGCATTAAAAACAGCCTGCAATATCCTGATGTTGCATGAACAGCATCATGATCTCATATAAACCCAACCACTCTCACGAATGCAGAAGTTAAAAAACACTCAGGGATGGCAAAAGGCTTTGAAAAGCATGGCTGAACATTTGACCAAACAGGTGCTACAGAGAGGTTACACTCACCCAGAGAGAGGATAAAGTGTTGGCAATTTGCTATGAAAAGCCTGGATTGGTTGTAATTTCTTGTCCTCGATGTGGTATGTTTATTCTTTCCATATCTGATACATAATTGGAGCTAAAGAATGAGCCAACGTGGGATTATGGGAGGATTTGGAGGGTGATCTCTCTTTCTTCTAGAAAGTTTCAGCTACTTATGATATCGTTTCAGAAGATAGAGAAGAGAAAATGCAGACACTGATGGGATGAGGGAGAGACGTCGACCATAAATTAATGTCCATGCGGAAGAGTACACAAACACAGCCGCATCCAATTACCCACGCAAACACAACCCATCGCTCAGTCGCCCGTTCATGTTCTCTGGGCTTTATCGCTCTTTCTCTCCGGTTTGGCCCCTGTTGGCCTTCCTCTTACATAAGCAGACGATGAATGTGGCGGCATGTTAAATCCAAACAGGCCAATAGATCTGGGGTCTAAACAAGGGTCAACAAGCTGCCAGCATAGGCACGATGGATGTAAACAATATTTATTTGAGTGGTTTTGAAATTCTATCAACTGTTGTAGATTTTGGGTGGGGATAAAACAGGGACATCTTTAAGCTCAGAGATTTCTACAGAAAACATGAAATATTATTAATTCTTGTAATAAGGAACACTTCCGAATAGATTTTACAGCCAATATATGAATAACTTGACAAAAATGAAGGGATTAGTGTACCTGATTAAGGTGAGAATCTATAACACAGTCTTTCCTGCCTCTCATTTTGTCGACTAACTTGGCAGAAGCTGAAATAATGGAGGTTAACAGCATGATATCTGCACCACTGTCAGAAAGTATCATTTAGATGTAGATTTCAGTATTTGGAAACATTCCCATTTATATTTAACACTTATTCAAGGACAAAGTGTTAAATTAAATAAACCAGACATAATTCAGGCTTTGAGTATAACTGACCTATATACCCAGGCAACAATGATGTTTACCTGGTGTTCTTTAGGAACCACAAACATTATTTTTTGCTGTGCATATATAGGGCAACTGGCTGCTTTGCTCTTTGTCTTACATCTCTTACATGCAAGCTGTCTGACCTTGTGATCACAGCATGAAGGGATGTGTTCTACTTAAGAGATTTGTCTTCATTGTCTCCTGCATAGCTCTTCACTCTGACTCATACTGAAAGCATCAGAAACCCCCCTGACATGGAAGTCTACATCAAAGACTGTCATATTTACCTCTGTGTCACTAAATAACTTAGTCAAGACATCGCTGCCTGAAGAATTCTAAAGCACAGAAGCAGGTGTCACAAGGACATTGTGCTGAAGCCAGTGGGATCTTCCCAATAAAAGCTTTTACTAGTTCATAGCTTCCATCTCTGTGGACTACACTGAACACTTAACATACTGCAAATAAAATCCAATGGTCTGCTGGAGACCTGCGAGTGCCTCTAGGTTAAATATTATGTATTGATTTTGCCCTTAAACAATATTTCACCAAAAATAAGCAAAATAAACAAGTTTATTGTCCAAATTTATTTCAGAGCAAAAGGTATTAACCAGGGGCAACGGTAAAAGTATGTATCCTATACAACAGGTTTTTGAGAAAAGTTTTTAACATAAAGTAATACAATAGGTTTACAAATAGTGTGTATAAAGCATGACAAAAGATTCCCCTTTGACCTTTGTGAATATTCCACTGACAACATTTATTCTTTAATTTGGAAAAAAAAGTTAAATCCACTTAAGTGAGATTAGAAATGACCTTGTAAACACTTAGCTTGGAATGAAAATGATCATTCTGAATTTCAGTGAGGGACTGGTTTTTCATATTTTAATTCGAAATTGTACATTCTGCTTTAAGTTCATTCCTGCTGTTCTGGGTATGCTCTTTCCCTCATTGCCATGACATGCATATTCCACGCTGGTCAAAAATTGTTGCACTTGAGTTGTGTTTATTCATGTGACATGGAAGTAGTATGCTGGCTTCCAGATGCTGCTTCACAGCTAGAATCAAAATTATGCAATAATGATTTTCATTATGTATTTTTCACATTATAGTCAAAAAGAAAAGAAACAGGAAGCAGGGTTTGTTTTCTTCCAGTAGTAATAAGTGCATCACTTCAGTCCCATGTCCAATCAGAACCCTGCCCAACCCCCTGCTGTAAAGCCAAATGAAGAAAAATTTATTTTCCATGTAAACCCTGAGAAGGATACTCTAATTCTGAATTAGTGAATGAAATCAAAATGGAATAATTAATTCTGACTTGAAAACATCATGTAACCGTAGGCAATTCTATGGTTACATGAGGGCTTCATATCAGACTATAACATGCACATTTTATTACTGCAGTTTTTTTAACAATGTGGAGACCATACAAAAAATAGGACACCAGGATTTGGTTCATCAAACCTGCAGGAAATCGACTTACTACCTCAACTTTGTGACAAAGCATGTGTGCAGTCTTTGGATCTACATGGGAGGCAAACAAAAAATGTCAATTTAAAGCCTTTCATATGAACAAGGTTTAGACAAATCTAAACATGAAGCTATCACTGAGCCAACAGTTTTTCCGTTTTTGTCGCTAATTATTCATTTTAGGTGTCACCTTTTTGTTTCTGCACAGAGCCTTCCTCAGGCAGTCGTGCTAATCTGATCCGTTCAGGAACATTACAACATCCTAGACGCATCCCCACACCCTGCAGCTCTGATGAAATGATCACAGGAGGAAGTGACAGCAGAGTCACAATCAGGGAGTCAATGCGATGACACATGTCAGATATACGCGTTTTGAGACATACTGGTGGAATTGGTTGTCCGTGCCATCGCAACGTCTCATAACATGAGCGTCCCAGCAGGCCTGTTGACAGACATATTACCAAAAACTGCCTCCAATGTCAGTAGATTAGCCAGACAGCTTTACTCCAGAGGAAGCCCGTGATGTGCACCAATCTTCCTCGTTTCCCGGGCCTTGCAAAATGCCCCACTGTCACACCGCATGATTCTGTAATTTGATTTTGACCTCGAAATGAGAAAATGTGTTGGGCAAATATCAAGGATATTGCTTTTCACAGTCAAAGCGAAACCATGTCAGGATAGCTTGTCTCCGGTCGCATTGTTCACCGCCTTGGATCACCGTGAAGTCCTAAAGTGAGATTTGCAATGATAAAAAGACAAGGTTGTAAACTAATAGGCAGCTGATACATGCCAGTGAGAGGTAAAGACACATGATGCACACGACTATCATTCATGAACTTTTTCTTATATTGATGAGAGGCTACAGTAGGAGCCACATAAAAATTCCCGTGACTCCTTGCCGCTTGGTGCTGTTGTGTCTAAAGGGCTTAAAAAGAACAGATCTGCAAGATGCATTACATCAGTTGTTCTAAAATGAACTTGCACAAGATGGTTGCATGTGCTCCACTACAGTTCCTTTTTAATAGAAGTCTGAAAACTGGCAAAAAATAATAAAAACATTTTCATGCTGAACATCTGCTGTCTAATTCGATCATTGATCAGAGATATTTTCTGTCGCTCTTATGTTTTTATTTACTTATGTAAGCCTCTGAGAAATCATTATTTTTAAAGAACAACTATGGGTAGATTAGGAACAATTTAGTGGTAGAGCGAATTTGAGGGGATTGAACCAGAGTCCTCAAAATAAAAAGTAGATGCCATGTCTACTGAGCCGTGGGACAGACAAGCAAACCACTGGGGTGCATGAATGTTTAACTGGCATGTATTATCTCTGTTGGATCCATGATTATCCAAACAGCAGCAGCATTTATTTACAGTTCTGAATGAGGTGGCAGCTTCTGCAGCTGGTTCAAATGGTCGCAAAGACGCGACTACTGCAAGACTCAGAAGCAGCCCCGACTACAAATTCCTTTTCTCGCTTACTCATCATTTTTAAATCATTATCAAAACTTGGGACTTTAGATTAGTATGTGGGCTCGAAATCATGTAAGCAAAAATGATTAAAAATATAAAAGGTAATGTCTATTTCAGGTTTCGTACCGACGGCGAACAAGAATATGCATGCATAAGCAGAACTTCACATGTTCGTTGTATGAAAAATGTCTGTCATGACAGAGCAAAACTAAAATACAAGAAAAAGGTGTGAATTACTCAAAATGATTTTTTTTTGATCAGCAGATAGAAGTTACTAGCCAGTTAGAGTTTCCACTTGCCAGATTCATAGTGGTGAAAATAAGTCAGATTTCAATTGCAACTGAAATGCATTTAGTCATTGATTGGTTGAAGATTCAAGCCGTTTACATAGATGCCGCCCAAAGTGATCGGATTAGCTTTGTGATAACATATTGCAAAGATTTAATACGGTGAAATTGATCTTAGACAGATGTCATATATGTCTGAGTAACCATAGCTACTGTAATGATGCTCATTCGTACAACTGTAGACTTAACTCCTTTACTGAATAAGTGGGTGAGTGATGCTTCCATTGAAATGCTGCGGACACGGTGGACGCCGATGCAGACCTGGGCGACTGTTACTTGCATCACCTTCCAGTTTACTGAGATCATCATGCGAATCCAGGATACTCGCTGGTGTTTCTTCATGGGAAACTGGTAGAAAGTTAATGTTTACATATCTTCTTGCCTCTACAATTTGATCAGTTAAATACACAACAACTGTCTTCAATCTCCCCAACGACACAGATGATTTCACTTAACACCTCAGATTTCTGACCTCCTCTGTTTCATCCATGTGTCCACATGACATAGGCATAAATTGAGAAAAGGTTCTGTTATTTACAACATACTTTCTCTTGCATATTTCCATCACGGTTGGTGCAGTTTAAAAAAACAAGTCATGGAAAGTATTAGCAAGCGAGAAAAAAAGAAAAGCCAAAGAAAACTTCCTAACAGCACCTAACAGTGTCAATTTCCTATTGACTTCCTGAAGGCAGATTAACTCCCTGGATGCCTGCTATGTTCTCTTTTTTCTTCTGAGAAACAGGATGTTATTTTTGAAGACAATTATTATGGCATCTTATGACAATAAAGAATTTCTTTGTAATTAGTTGTCTAACAACTGCCAGACAGATTTCCTGCATTTTGATGTGAATAGTTGTTTCTTAAATTTGAACAAAAGTTTGTGAAATTAATTATTTCTATTAGCATTCTACATAATAAAGATGGTTTGTTAAACATTTTGTTGTTTTTCACACAAAAAACTATCGTTTAATTTCAGATCTTATGTTTCTTGTGTGATTTTTGGTGCAGTATGTAAAACTGTAAAATCGCATGTGAGATTGTGCTTAAAAGAAAGACACAAGACAAGGTACATGAAATGTAAAGGTAAAATTAAAGGTATTTCAAAATAAATCATACCTTTGACCCCATTGGGCTGAAATGATTCAGAGAAAGATTTATAAAACATAAGTAAAATCTTCTGGAAGCTATTTGCTACTAATGGAGGGACATACCCAGCATCTGAAGCTGATAGTTACATACTTCCTGTTCTCACTGTTCATGTGTTCATGGCTACAAGCTGGATCTGAAGGACATATCAGCAACGAAGCTAATTTGTTGTATCTTTTGATTGGCGGGATCCAAATATATGCTTTATCTTCACCACTAGATAATTGAAGAGGATTCTGCAGAATTGCACTGCAAAACAAAAATCATTCAATAAATTTGCATATCTAGATGTTTGTCTCATAACATATTTCTAGAACTAAATTAATATTCATAACCATCTTTATCAGCGGAGGCTGTTATAAAAACTAATTGCATCATCAAATCAAACAAAGTTACTACAGAAAAAAGTAGTTGTGATCATCAGTTTGTCTCTCAGGCCATCAGACTGACGAACACAACTACAGACGGTTGTTATGCAACACTTCTTTGAAAATATACATTATTTTGAATTTTCAATGTGGACGTGAGGGATGTGCTACTTTACATCACAGAAAAACCAAAATCAAACACAAGAAGAGAAGATCAGACAGTCTCTCTCTCAAAAAAAGAGATGAAATATACATGAAATACCAAGGAATAACAAGAACAAAGACAAGGTTGCAGCTTACAGCGAGCCGGCTCACATTTAAGACAGATGATGCTTGTATTCATTTGGTTTTAGGGTCTGTTGGTGGAATCGCGTGGTGTTATTTAGCTGCTCAGCTCGGCAGTGAAGAGCATTCTAGACAGCAGTGTGACATGTCAGTCAAGCCACCCATGTGGGCTGGAAAAACTACGAGCTGAGATAGTAAAGAACACAGAGGTGGAGCAGGAAAGGAGGAGGCAGAAGGTTGGAGGGGAGGAAACAACGAGGACGTTGCCTGGAGCCAGAGACAATCTGCAGGGTGGTCTGTCAACAGGTAGGAACAATCAGCTCATACTTCAGGTGGATCAAATGCACCACTAGCTTGCTCGGTTGGTTGGAAGTAAGGATTGACCTCTGGGCACTTTAATAATACAATAGTGTTCTGTGATCATTGACACAGAAATAAATTTTAAATGTACAAAAATCTTTTTTGTTAATTTTTTATATTTTGTTTAAGGACTGAATGAAGACTTCATATAAGGTAAGTGGACTTTTCTTCCTATTCTTCTTGGGGTCGAGCTTTAATAGGTTAAAGAAGCCTCATCATGCTAACGTGTTTAATTAGAGAAATAAAGTCACCATTAATGTGAAAATCTTTTCTGAAGATTTTTAGAAACTTCAGAAACTAAACTGAATCTGAGGCCAAGGCTAACATGCTACCAATTAAGGGACAAGCAGTCTATCTCTGAAGCTCCACCCAGCACATTTTCCTGATGCCTCCATCTGTCTGTGACCTTCTCCGAGGTTCCTTTTTGACTTCTCTTGTTCAAAGCAGACTTAGAGGAAATGGGGAAAGCGGTGTCATCTGCTGGCTGGCAAATCAGCATATTCATACACCCACATTCACTCATGGAGGAAGAAATGTAAAGTCACTAAAGTACTGCAAATAATTTCCATGCTAAGCAGCTGCAAGTGTTTCTGACAGGAGGTTAATAATAATGAAGAAAAGAGCATCCAAGCTTTGGAGATGCTGCAACCAGCATGTGAAAAGTAGCAGCTATTTTACAGATGAGTCAGAGGAAGTGGCAGCACTGCTTCTGTAAGCTGCTACAGTTACACCAGGCTCTCAGTGAGATTCCCAGTAATCTCATTTTTGTTGCATCATGACCTTTAACAAAGACTTACATGATGCATCCTAATCTCTGTCATGCTCCGTCCTCAGAGGTTATATCAAGGATGCACAACAGGCGCAGGCAGCTCGCCTCAGCATCTGATAACCGCCAACCTATATACAGACAGGATTAATTAAGAGCTCTAATGTCTCTTGACAGCTTGGTTAGATTACTGAAGAAACTCCCAGTTCATGTCTGAACGCTGAACTTGATGGTATACCATAAAGCTACAGGAGTACGTTGGGAGACGCCGGACATGATAAGGAAGGACTAACTAATAAAATATTAAGTCAGCGAATCGCTGTGGAACTGCATGATGCTGCTAAAAAAATATTAGAAAGACAAAAGAGGAACACCGGAGGTTTTGGGTGAAGTGGAGATACATTGAAGTGGAGCTAAACTTCATTAAAATCTGAGATGTGGATTTTATGTCTCCGTGTACACACTCATGATTTTTTTTTAAATCATCAGTTATATTATTTCACAAATGACATCGGGACCAAAGTGGTTATTAATCTCTATAATTACCTAGACTATTCATTTGAGAGTTTCCTGATTAATCTGTGAAGACATTCATTTGTAACAGCATTCCTCTCTGTCACGTCCTTCTCTGCCTTCGTCTTCATCGGGAGCGACGGGGCAGTGGTTTTACTCGCGCCACTCGAGCAGAGGACAGAAGCCATTTTGCCCAGTGGAGCAGATCTTAGGGTGTAATTACAAAGGCTTATTGGTAAATTAGATTAGAGCACAGGGGTGCGCAGTCTGTTGGAGAGGGACTTCATGAGAAGCCCACAGCATTTCTTGGAGAAATGTAGTCTAAAATAACATCATGTATTCCATTGTTTTTGCACAAGACTTGAATTAGAGGAGCAAGGTGTGAAATATCAGCTCAGGTGTTATAGATGACAGATTGGCCATCGGATATACTGGGCATTAAATGAAAAAGTGGATCTGTGGTCCAGCTAACTCCAGGGGGGGCATCCACTGTACATTTGAACCACCAGCACCTTTCCTGTGAATGAGTAATTCATTCATTCAAGCAATCAGCAAAGAATTATTTCCTGACCACCTACCCATGAAGCACATTCATCTGCACTGATCCCATTGGGTCTCTTCCTAACTGGCACAGGATGAGCCAATCAGATACTTTAAAGTCTTCTAGTTTTGTAGCAGTGGATGCAGCTTCCCCGAAGCGTGAGGAAAAGGTAAATGTATGGAACATTGTAATGTTGTTTTAAGTAAGTAACATTAACTCTATCTTTAGTATACAAGCTAAAAAATGCTTGGGCCTTTATTAGCATATGACTGCACGCATGCTAGCTATGCTACACTTTATTTACTGTGCATCTAACTCTGTTGCATGCAGTGCAGGTAAATGAAGACCAATACAGTCGAAGTTGAAGCGGCCCAGGCGCGAACACAACATTGGCGTCACTTCTACTTGTTGCCGGAGGGGCAGACTTCCGGAATAAAGCTACAACTTGCTCTCTGGTCGTTAAAATATTTATCATAAATGAAATCACTCATATTCTGCAGAAAATCTAGAATGACAGATAAGAAAGGAAAACAAAATCAACATAAACAAGAGCACCTGACCACTACTTTTAAAAATGTAACCTATTAACTTTTAGTGACGTGTGAATGGCCAGAAGAGTCCAAAAAAAGTTGCTATTGTAGGAGTTGTTACAAATGCCTGTTTGTCATTGGCTCTGACGTTAACAGGTCCTGTGGGTGAAATGGCGGAAGTTGGTGAAAAAGTAAAAAAATGTTATCACTATATTGTTGTTAATATCCAAGGACACTATTTCACACCATGAACAATTTATTTTCCTATTTGTAGAAGACTACTTTAGAAAAAGACTTAGGATAATAAATAGCGATTTGCAATTCAAAACCTTGGGCTGG
Source organism: Craterocephalus eyresii (assembly GCA_037177035.1). Taxonomy (NCBI): domain Eukaryota; kingdom Metazoa; phylum Chordata; class Actinopteri; order Atheriniformes; family Atherinidae; genus Craterocephalus; species Craterocephalus eyresii. The sequence goes on along the minus strand of JBBBVT010000023.1, from coordinate 21,539,629 downwards.
GTCCGGATTGATGTGCCTGTACACTGGCAAAAATGTATATTTTTTTACTTAACATCTTTCTAAACTAAAACATCTTATTAACACTGAGAAAATGATTTTTAACCATCTTTCATCGACATGAACAGTGACTCAGCAGATTTCTGATTTTCTGATTCTGGTTGTGGGCTGATAGTCGGATACTTCTTGGTCTAAATGTGTTATAAGCAGCTTTTGTAAAGGTGTTTATAGACAAAAGAAATAAAACACATTTTTTGGTTGTGTTTTAACAAATGACAATGTTGGAAGTATTGACATGTCCACACTCTGATTCCGGGGGACTCCCTGCATGGTTTTATAGAGTTGCACGGTTCATATTCACATATACGAAAGCACAAGGATTTGTGGTGTTGATGATGGTATTTGAAATGCCAGGGCTGCATTCTTGTCCCAAACGGCCCCTGGCTACGTATGCTGCTTCCGGTGCATCGCAAAGTATTTAGGTGCATTCTATTTGCTCTACCTTACAAACAACATCAGACTCATTAAAGAAGTCATGGAGTGAAAACAATGCATCTGCAGGATTTGGCCAAACCCTGCAAACACACAAGATAGGTTAAACGAATAAGCAATTTCTTCTGAGTTTGTAACTCAATGAGAAAACTTTCCTGCATTTTCATCTGCACCCAACACAACCACCGGTTTCATCACACTGAAGATAAGAGCGTCAGCATTATGATTGAGATCAAAGATCAAGAAAAACTTAAAGTAAGATTTTTTCTAAGCTAAAATGTTTAGTTCACAGGTGCATGCAAGATCAGGCGTCGCCATAAAGATCAGTTCAACACCTTCGGTCATTCATTGTGCTGCAATGCCAGTGTCTCTGATTGGTCCCTTGGCTCTTGGCATGCCATTTTCTTTCTTTTCAATTTGCCAAAGCTTTGGAAAAAACAGACTGGAGCAGCTGCTAAAGCAACAGCTTGCGTCTGCTTCCTCTATGGGGCCATTGTTTATGTGAAGAGCTCCTCGAGGGAAGGTGTCAGCATTTATCTGCCTGTGGAACAGGTCCATCTGCCCACATCTCCCAGGAAAGAGGGTAGATGGAGCTGATGGTTGTATAACTTAAGAACTTGAACAATGGAGGGAAGAAAGGATATTTTTTTTTTTGGGGGGGGGGGGGGGGGGTCTCACTCCAGGGAGGTTTTCCAACTCCCTTCCCCTTTCCAAACAACAAATGAA
>JBBBVT010000023.1:21520946-21530963 GCA_037177035.1 Craterocephalus eyresii | reverse complement strand
TGCTTGTGTAACTTCTTTTAATCTTCCCTAACTTTTCTCTATTTTGCTCTTTTTTCATCTCTCTCTCACCTCGGCTCTCCTGTCTGCACCTGCGGAGTTTCTTATGTTGTCTTCCTGGATGAGATGGACTGATCCAATGTGGTGTAGACTGAAGGGGGGGGCCCGAGACACACACATAAAAGTGCACTGGCATTCTGCAGTGGTGTTATTTTAGCGATCTGATTTTAATTAAAAACATAATCAGTGTGCGGAAATAAGTAATAACTATCATTGATTCGTTTTATGGGGCCCTCAGGGAACTTGGGGCCCTAGGCAACCGCCTAGTTTTGCCTAATGGTAAGTACGCCACTGATCATCAATCCACCGGTCCATTTCCGAGCAGTCTCCCCACACCCGTCAACAAGACACGGGATGCTTTATCTCCTCCCGTTTGAGCGAGAAATCATCATTTAATTGCAATTTGAGTTAAAAAACTATTAAATAAATGCAGCTAGCTGATTAGATTAGACTGGATTCAACTTTAGTGTCGCTACAACTGTATAAACAGAGCGTAAGGAAAAGCTGCTCAGCATCTAATCAGCAGCAGATGGAATATATACAGTATGAGCCGTTATGAACAGTTAGATACAAATGATTCTGCAAGGGCAGATTATGTTTTTTGCAGGAAATATCTAAATGATGCAGGGAACTGTCAGCACCTGGATGTCTGTGTGATTTAATATTCGGTGTGTATTTTAATGCATTTTGTTTAAGTGTATGAGGAAAACAACTTGAGGGTAAAGAACAGGAATACGGCTGCTGCCTGTTGTTATCTTGTCCCAGTGATGTGAGGTTCGGTTGATTTGAAGGCTTATTGAACTCTTTCTCTGTCTACCACATAATACAGAAAAATGCACAGCTGTCGGTAAGACACGGACTTCCAAACACAGGCCCGGCGCTTTACTTTGCTGTCAGTCAAACGACGTGGACTGTAGGGTGAAGCTATTAAAGTTGAAGCTGTGAATAAAGTTTGAGTTTCTGTATTTTTTTCTTTATAAGTCACGGCTGCAGTATTTGTGCACTACTTGTATAAACAGTAAACGTGACCGACATATGAGGCATTTTACAACGCAGCAGATGGAAAGAACAGAAACACAACGCTAAGAAGGAAATGGTCATCAAACTTTATATAAAACTATCTTTTGGCTCATTAGCCTTCTGTATTCATCCTATCTTTCTCTTCATTTTACAACAAACAAGCTTATTTGTGATGCGATAACAATAAAACCTCTGCTGCCCCCGCAGGAGACTGATCTTTAGCCTAAATACATGTGCAGTGATAGGTCTTTGTAATTCAAAGCCCTGATAGAGATAAGAGAAGTGCCTCTTGCTCCTCTCTTTGTTCCGGGGGAGACTCCAGCTTTATGGATTAAAACCTGTCGACAGTAACGGGATGTTGGTCTGTGGACAGCTTTGATGGTGTCTCCCCTCCTGCTATTGATTTCCTCCCCACTGGCCATTGCTCAGCTCGCCTGTAAGTGAGTTGTGAAAGTCTTTGTGTCTCTTCCCTCTTTGTTGATCTCCGGTCTTTCGAGGAGCACTTTTGTGTGTATAGAGTTACAAAAGTGGTTTTTGTTTGGAAAAAAGATGAAAAGTTCAGGTTTGAAAGATATAACTACTAATACTACTACTAGTAGTAATAGTAGTAGTAGTAGTAATAATAATAATAATAATAAAATAATAAAAAAAATTCTGCAAATGATGATGTAAAGCAATAATACAAAATGTTTGAAATTCACAAATATATTTATTAAGCAGTCCAAAGGAGGGACGAAAAAGCCACCCTTTAAAGTTCATCCTACAATATGGGTATGGAAATAAAAATGCAACTTTACTGTTTCACTACAGCTGATGACTCCCTGCTTCTGCACAATCGACGGTGGACAGTCTGTACACCTGATGTAATCAAAACAGAGATGGCAGACAGCAAACAACCAGAACAAACATGTACAGTTTCTTGTGTTCAGAGAGGCTTAGAAAGAACAGAGAATGAGACACAATGACATCTCCATACATACCCTGTACGACTTTTACAGTCCCCGCCAATTTAAGAAGGACCACACACAGTCACAGACGGGCCTCAGCATTTTGGGTTTTGACAACTAAAACCTGGCAATCATACTGTACAGAATATCACACAGCTTTACCAGATCAGGATCACAGACCACATGACAAGCTGAGACCAACTGACCGCATCAAATTCACACAAAACACTCACAAACTCTGGTGGACTTTCATGTAAGGAGTTCACTAAGCCAGCAGACATCTTGTGAACTGAGGTTTCAGTTAGAACAACACCTTTTCATACACATCCCTTCCCCTAAATGACTTCAGAGTATACAATCCTCATTTGGGAACACTGTTCAGGTCCTGGTGTCGGACCCCCACGGTGAGGTTTTACAACCATCAGTAGGAGATCCATCATGTCCTTTACATAAGTAAAGATATACAAACAGTTCTGATCAAGTCATTCTAGGGTCACAATGTCATGAATACAGGATTTTCCCATCAGCCATGACAGCAGAATGCTCCCTCCTGGTCCAACCCTGCTGTAAAGCATGTAACGGTGCCCACGGCATGGTTTACAGCAGCGATAGACAAAATGGCCCCTTCAAACTAACGGGTTTTTATGTAGAACTTGATCAATTTCATTTGAATCCAGAGTTTTGAAACAGGGAAATCTGTAAAAGCTGCAGGACAGTGGCCGTCAGGGACCAGGTCTGCCCATCCCTGTGTACGGCTCATTCTGATCCCCCAGTACATCTCTGTAAAGTGTGATTACGCGCCAGTGCAAGGATGTTCGGACTCTACATCAAAGGGAGCAGAAACACTAAATGCAGAGGAAGTGGTAGAGAATGACAGAAAAATAGTTGCCGGGTTCCCGTGATGCAAGCAGCACGTGGATGTGAACGGACCTGGAGCATCCCGTCTCCCTCTTATCTTCATCAAGCGCTCGCCATTGTCGGTGCCAGACTTCTTTTTCAGAAGTGGTGTTGTGTTTTCAGATGTGGAGCTCACTGATGAGGCTGAAGAAGGCAACTTCTTATGTCAGACAGGCTTCATTCTGAAAACAAGCAGTGCTTTCAGAGAAACAAGAAATTAAACATCTGAGTGAAGCCAGGTCTGCCCACAGGACGTCCAGACAGCTATAGAATCAGCCTCTTCTGCAGTTTCATGGCCTTTCTTTGTTCAGATACTGGCAATACGAGCAGACATGTCACAGTTAGCTTGATGTATAAAAAGCCTACAGCTGAATATTATCCATCAGACTTTGCAGCTCCACAGTAAAAAGAAAAGCAGAAGCCCTCAGAGACCTCTAGGCCGTTGTATTTTATCACATTTGCCAATGATTGGACTTTATTAGTGAGTTAGAAGCTTTAATAGCAGAATTATCCCTATATATCACCTCCTCATGGACGCAGGTGGTGATCCGGATCCCAAAATCAAATCACTTGTTCCTTTATTGAATTCCTGATGTTTTCTGAAAATTTCAATAAAATCCTTCCACAACTTTTTGAGTGATGCTGGTGACAGACGGATGGACGGACGGACGGACGCTGCTGGGTACATGACCCTGGCTTTGGCTTTGGAGTTAATAAAAAGGAACTTGCTGAAGCATTTGCAGAAATTTTGTCATGTTATCCTTGATGTGGTTTAGAGCTTACAGAAGAAAGAAAAACGTAAAAAGTCTGTAAAGCTGATCTTAGCCAGTCGGCAGCAGCAGTGTCCCATCTGAGCCGATGGCCGGTTTAATGCTCCGACTCTCTCGCTGTCTGGCAGAGGATAGGAAAACACCTTCTGATGAAGTAGAGGGACTCGGGAGGACACACTCGTGTGTGTTTATGGAAATCAGAAGAAAATAAAAGAGATGAAAGATCACTTATGAATCCCTGAATGGAATTTATAATGATCTATTTGTCAAAAGTGACTTCCTTAGTGTAGAGCAAGTCCTTGATATTCTAAAATAGTTTTCATTGATTTGACAAACTCTAGAACACCACCATGAATATTTAAAGAACTTAAGCAGGTACTAGTGTTCAGGGAACATGGAAGACAGGTTGTTCATTTAAACTTGAAATTTTCAATCATTTGTTGTCCACAAAGTTCTTTTTTAGTCATGCTCTCACATCTTTCAGGTCAGCTTGTTTTCATAATGTGTGATCAGAATCTCTGGAAGGCTGCGGCCCTCTCAGCCTCGCAGCTACTTTGCCCCAGTGTCACGGGAAGGAAGACAGTTTCTGATCTGAATAAAGATCATTTTCATCACAAATTCATCAAATCATTTGGCTTCCCATAAACTTCCTTCACCTCCTCCCCAGAGGAAAGTCTCATTTTCTCTGTTCAGAGAAATAGCAAAATGAGCCGGCATTATTCACCACGATCATTCTGAAAATAACTCAAATGGCTGGAATTCACAGAAATAAACACCTGACACAAACAGAAAGATCAAGAATAAATACATTAGTGTCCATGTGGCCTGCCAGGATAAATTGTATCACAGCCTGCCAGGCGCTGCTTCATTCTACTGGGAACAAAATGTTTCATCATCGTATTATTTGCATTTATTTGTGATATAAATAAAGGCAAATATGAAAAGGCTGATTTACTGAACAGCAAAACAGAAAAAATCCTTCTTCTAACCCACTAGAGTTGTATCGTGCTGTATTTCTTTTGCTGGTGTATCTCAGGAAGAGACAGTACCACTGACTACTGAAGAACACTGAGCTCTGAGATGGGTGAAAGGTCAGGCTAAAAAAGCTGCATTTATGTGCTAATCCACTACAAATATAAATACAACCAAACAACACATAGTTCACTTTTTATGCCTTGCTTTTTCTGCAGTTAGCCACATAAAAAACACACCTCATCTCATTATGAGGATAACACTGCCCCAGTGTCTAAGACAGGAACCCACTACAGCATCATTACAGCAATAAACTCTCCAAAGATGGTTTTCTTTTCAACATTTAGCCCAAACACTTTTTGCATCATATACTTGTATTTTTGCATCATATACTTTAATTGTACTCTCATTCTCCTCCTAATGCTATAATGCAGCTGCAACGCTCCAGTTTCCCAGTCTGGAATCAATATAGTACATTTGATTTTGAAAATGTAATCATGTACTGAGCTCTCCAGCTTGTTTTTACAATACTTTACAATATGGCTCTTCCATCGCCGAAAACACTGGTGCAACTTCGTTTTCAAACACATGACAAGATACTCAGAAGAGTGTGGAGTTCCCTAAACAAGCTTGGGATGCTTCAGGGTGAAAAGAAGCTCTGAAAACATTTTTCAGAAATCTTCACATGGAAGATGGGAAGATGAAAGAAAAAATGGATTTTGAATACAGATGAACACATGGGATTTGGAGTCCAAAGTCAAGTCAACTGGACTGGTTTTAGAGATCTTTTCAGCTGCGGTGGAGACAGTGGGAGTTTAACAGAATTAGCCAGACACCAGACACTGGGTCGGCTTTATGGAGTCCAGGCCCTGGATGGAGCAGCTTGTGTTGGATGCTGTGGCTGGGTTAGAAAACCCGGCATATACTGTTTGTTTCTCAGATGTTTCTCAGCCATGCAGAGAATTACAACCTCTTCCCTTTACTTTTTTATTTAACCCTATAAAAACGGACCGGCCGCCCGTGGCCGCTAGAGGTCCCCAATTAGATTAATCCCGATATAAACCACCATAAAACAAAAACTATAATAGCTAAAACAATAATTCTTTTTTTAGCTGAAAGCTAAGAATCACGCCGTTCTAACGAGTCCATCTGTGCGACGTGATGACGTCATCACGTTGTGCTACGTGCGGTACAAAATGGCGAGTATTGCTTTTTTTTTGTTGAACTGGATTCCTATTCTTGTGATTTACTTGTATTTTCTTGTTTCAAGCCCCGGAACCACAAATGGAAACTAATCAGTGTCTAAATGTGGTACAATGCATTATATTTTCCTTTGAGTTTAAAGTTTTTTGCCTTTTGCCTTGACCCTGACATGCAGTTTCTCAGCTGGTCAATGTGCATCCAGGGATTAGTTTTCTCCTGTCAAACAAACAAAAAGCTCACAGGAAAAAATGCATGATCAAATGGTGGAAAGTAGGTCAGGATATGTAGTAAACAGCCTTCATGGAACAGGAATAACTGCTGGATCAAGTAACATCGTTTCCAGTTATTTCCAATTTTTTCCGAAAAAAAGATTTGCCTGAATGAACCTCCAGCTCCAGTCATGCAGTCTTACAACTGATGGTCGTGCTTTTTCTCGAAGTCGGTTCACCTGCGTACGACATTGTTTCCAGGTGGTACTCAAGCTCAATGCCTTACCACTTGCACTGTAAATCTGACTGTGAATATGAATTAGTGTTGTACAAATAAAGCTGAACTGAATTAAACTAAATTTCTTTTGATCAACCAAGAGTTAGCACCTGGATTTATCTGAGCAAAATAGTGGAGCCTCCTATTGGATAATTACTGTATGGGTAATTATCTTTCAGTTGCAGTAATGTATTTTTAACCCCAACTGATGCAATGAGAAGCTTCTCATTTCTTAAATAATCATGTGGAAAGACTCCTCCTGTGGTTGTTCAAAAGATGTTATTCTGGTTAAGAAGCGTCAGATTATTGGCATCAAGCAGAGAAAACATTGACAAAGATGCAGAAACTAAAACACATTATTAAAAACTAGAAGGACAGTGGGGAACCATCGTCTTCCAGGAAGAAATGTGGGCAGAAAAACATCCTGAATGACGGTGATGGATGAAATCAGATAGAAAAGAAACAACAGTAGAGCTCAGGACTATGTTTAAAACAGAAAGTAAGAAAATGTCCGCGTGAGCCATGTAAAGGGAACTCAAGGGATGGGACTGAACAGCTGTGTGTACTCAGAATAAAACTACTAATCATTGGAGCTAACCAGAGAAAAGGCTTCAGGTTGCTAGGGAGTATTAAAATTAGACTCTGTAGCCATGTGGTCTGATGAGTCCAGACTGACCCTGCCTCAGAGGCATGGAGCATCACAGTAAGAAGAGAGGATGATGAAGTGATGCAGCCATCATGCCTAGTGTCTACTGTACAAGCCAGGGGGAGGCAGTCTACGACCTGGGTTTGCTGCAGATGGTCAGGTCTAGGTTCAGGTCTAGGTTCAGGAACATTATAGGTCCAAAGAATGAGGCCAGCTGACTACCTGAGTGGGTTTTTCCTTCTTCCTAGTAAGACATTATTCCAATATGACAACAACAGGATTCATGAGGTTCAGACAGTGAAAGAGTGGTTCAGGGAGCATGGATCAGTCAACAAAGAGTCCAGACCTGAACCTCATGGAGAACCTATGCAGTGGTCTTATTTAGAGGTAATAAGAAGTGGGTTTAAACACAGAAAAAATAGTTAAATAAATGCACTCCCTCATCCAAACATCCAAAATGAGTCTCTCACTGTGTTGAGAAACACTTTGAATTGAACAGAGCTTTGTTTTCATTTCCTCTGTCGACATTTTCTCTGTCTACCAGGAGAATTCAAAGGTCACCAGACAAGAGCACTGATGATTTCAAATAGAGAAAGTTTTCTTTCTGGACGAAGAGGACAATTACCGCAATAAAATGACTCATTAAGCAAATGAGCTATAGAGGTAATGAAATTAGATTAGTTATTCCTATTAGACAATGAAGCTGTTGCTGAATATGAGCAGAATGGACCAAAGTGTGTGACAATATGCATGTGTGGGGGCGTTAACAAGCAGAAAGTGCATATGCCACGGAAAACACAAGAGTGGGAGATGGCCTTGGGGAAGCTCGGGCAGACGCAGACTACACAATTCACTCATAATGCCATTACGAGGAAACTCACAACTTTTAATGGCTTTTGCGCTCTGTGAAAGAGGCTGAGAGGCGTCTGCTGCTTTCAAATGATGGTTCTCAGGGATTAACACTATCAGGACTCCAAAAAGCAATTTTATTGGAAAACATGTCGCTTCTAGGAAGGTGAAAACAGATGTATTAGAATGGTGGTGATAAATGACCTCATTATTAGACGTCAACTAGGTGGAAAGGCATGGTGGGATTACATGCAGAGGCGTGGCGGTAAAGAAAGGAAGATGCTGCGACGGTAGAAGAAAGATGTCATGGAGCAGGGAAAAGGAAGAGTGGGACAGCTGGAGAGAAAGATCAGTTAAGCTGATGACGCAAGTCAAAAAGGATAATCTGTTTGTACACCTGTCTAGCTATCCATTTATCAGTCAGCGTATCTGTCAGTGGGGTCTGCTACCCTTCAAGTCCTCATTCACTTCCCAGCCCGCTCTCTTGCACTCCCTATTATTGTAGGGTGACTTCAGCAGTCACTTGCCCTCCACCATCCCATCCAAGATGGAAGTGGAGATGTATGAGTAGCGTTCAGCCATCAATCAGCGCTGAGATGCCCCAGTGGCATGCAATAACACCATGCCAGCACTCGCCACTTCAGACAATATACAGAATGGAGGCTGCATGTTGAGTGATGGCGACATTGACAGAGAGGCACTAAAAAAATGAGGAAAACAAAAGTGATCTGTCAAACCGGTTATTCTGGTGCTTTCAGACTTCCCCCATTTCTTACACGACTTTTTCTTTTTCCTCTGGGTAAGTTAATGTGTAGTTACTTTCTCCATCACCATCCACAGCAGTGGGGATGTGAAACAGTGTTACAGACCTTACAGCATTTCTTTATGCATGAGCTCTTTGTGAAAGACAGGAAAATTGGAGCATTTTAGACCAAAAACTTTCATCACATTTACAATTCAGAATTGGAAAAAAGGACATCCTCCAGCAGAAAGAGTTTATTTAGATGTGTTAAAGAGATAAAAGTGGTACACTGTAACTGTTAGCTACCTGAAAAATCAACATATTGACACCTGTTAATGCTCTAAATCAGCCTGGAAACATGTCGATGGCTCAGACTACGGTGGGAATAGTGCACAGCGTATAGGAATATCCGTTTAATTTCCTACAGCTGACATTAAAAGTAAGAAACATGCTGTTGAATGATACTTGTATCTTAAAACGGTTTGTTTAGTTGTAAATGAAGAGAAATGATTATTTAAGCCATGAATAATTAGGGAACATGCTGCAGAAACACTGGTGACTGTTAAGAGGCTGATTCAACTTCAGCTAATTAATGTTTGTCTAAGTTCAATTAGCTTGTTATCACAGAAAGAAGAAAACAGAACTGATCTCGTCCCTGTGCACACCATGAAGTGCAGAAAACTGCTAGACACTCCAGCAAAGTAATGACTGACCAAAAAAAAAGTGATATTTCATCAGTGATGAAGCGTCTTTGATGGATTATCAGTGCCTGGAACATGACAGCTTTCTGCGTCATACGTAGTCTGTTCACTATTCAGCCTTTACTTAGAAAAGCTAAAGTTAGAGGTAGAGGGGGAGATGCTTCCCAGGAGCATTTTTTACTATATTACTTAAAGTCCCTCGCAGCCAATCAATTACATGCTATAAAGCTAAAATGAAGTCACCAATGTAATGGAAAGGAATGTAAAAAAAAGCTGTCCAATCATTTAAAGATTGGATGGTGGCATGTCTATCAAACTCCTCTGCCATTCGTCCCTCCCTCCTCTCTGTGTTCCTCATGTGGGGTGTCTGTATGTAAGTGCACTGAAACAAACTGCGATGTAGTGTGCACTGCTGTTGTGTTGCACACTTATGTGGAGCAGTGCTGACCGAAATGGACCCCATTTTGCACTAACCGATGATGAACCGTCATTTGACCATGATCTCCAGCGCATCATAAATTTCTGCAAATAAACACCCACGAACTTTGCCATTGACAGTAGCATGTCTAACTCATATCTGCTGAAAAATCCTGTCTGAGGAAAGGGGATTGAACTTTGGAATTGCATATTTTTGAAACAGAGCTTGCCAGAACCATTTCTACATGATCTTCTATCCTATCTTTAAGGAAACAAAAATCAAACCAGTATCCCATAGAAATACATTAAT
>JBBBVT010000023.1:21469061-21481541 GCA_037177035.1 Craterocephalus eyresii | reverse complement strand
GTGTGTGTGTGTGTGTGTGTGTGTGTGTGTGTGTGTGTGTGTGTGTGTGTGTGTGTGTGTGTGTGTGTGTGAATGCATGTGTGTTTGTGCTAAGTTGGGTGCTGTGGTGGCTGTTTACATCAGTCTGCTGAATCTGGAACCCTGGTCTCACTAGTACTCAGCACCAGGTTGTCTGTCCTGCCTTTAGAGGAGCGCTGGAAATCTAATCCCAGATATTCATGTCTTTCCCTGTGTTGCCTGGACTCACTGATCCTCTTGCTCTGTGGAAAACCCTACACCTACAAGCTCACTGTCAACTTCTGTGGAACCATTTAGGTCCTGAAGCCAACACCCTGAGCACTGGCATGAAAATTTACAGGGACAACTGTGTGTATAAAGGCCCATTTATGCTCTCTGACGGACATAAATAGGGACATCCGTCCCAAACGTCTTCATGCCTCGCTGTCTTCATACTTACATGCGTTGTTTATGTTGCTACGACTAACCTCCGCTAAGGGGCAGTGCTGAGTTCATTGTTAACTAACGACGTTAGTTTCAGACATCGGTCGGCGGCACTAACCACCAACACTCCCTGAACACTTATAGAGCCTTATTTCAAAAGCTTGTGCATCTTCTGATGCTTTAGTTCTTGTCTTTATTCTTCTTCTACGGTTTGTCTCTTCCCATTTATTTTCTTCGTCTTCTCTGGGTTGTTTCGGCTCCACTATGCGCAACACTGCCACCTCGGTTTCTGGTTTCTTACTTCGTCTTCTGCATCGAATGACAGATGCACAAGGAGACTGAAAACGCACCAAATACGCACATAATTGACGCAGAAGACGGATAAAACCTTCTGTGCGTCTGCCTATCCGTCATCTGTGTCGAGCATAAATGGGCCTTAGAGATAACTATAAATCTGAGCAAACTAAAATAGCCTGTGGAGTTCCCCAAGGCTCCATTCTGGGGCCCCTTTTGTTCAACATCTACATGCTCCCACTCGTTCACATTATAAAAAACAACTGAACATGTTACCATGTACGCTGATGACACACAGATCTACGTTGCCATCTTACCAGGATACTATAGTCTGATGCAATCACTGATCAGATGCATTGATCAGATTAGAGACTGGATGTGTCACATCCTGGGTGTAGTCCTGGACTCAGACCTGAACTTCAGTGGTCACATTAAGACAGTTGTAAAGTCAGCCTGTTACCACTTAAAGGACATCTGGAGGATTAAATGACTGATGTCTCCAGAGGATTTAGAAAAACTTGTCCATCATTTATCTTCAGAAGGCTAGACTGTAACACTGTCCTTACAGGTACCTCTAAAAAGTCCATCAGACAGCAACAGATAATCCAGAATGCTGCTACTTCAGTCCCCACTAAGACCATCATATAACACCAGTCCTCACTGCAACCAGGAAAATGAATCCTATAACAGCAGCATATAACACACTGACTTCATAATCCTGCTGCTAGTTTACAAAGTACTGAATGGTTTATTCAGGAACCAGATCCCTCAGGTCATCAGGGTCAGGCCTACTAGCAGTTTCCAGAGTCAGAACTAAACCTGGAGAGAGCGTTCAGATTTTATGCTACTTACATGTGGAACAAACTCCCAGAAAGCACCAGGTCTGCTGAAACTGTCAAATCAGAGTTAAAATTTTTCTGTTTTCTGTACTTATTTTTAATCAAAACAACTGATTATTAACTTTTATTTCTCTGACTCTATCTCACTTCATTTTTTTCTGTCTTTAATTTTATGTCCTTTTTATTGCTTTTCATGTTTCATGGACTTTGATTGTCCTATACATGAATTGGAAAATTTGCCTTGCCTTGCCTTGCACCAAAATGTCAATAAACCAGTTTGAACCTTACCATCTACTTTTAGTCTGCTGTCTTGGTCCAGAACCAAACCTTGTGACACCCGGGTCAAAAAGGGGACTCTCTGTCAGTAACGATGTTTTTCATGACTTTAGGTCCCTCTTGTCTGCTGCTCATTTCTACAGCTTTTGATCATTTTGTAAGAATATTTGGAAATCAGCCTAATGAGTGATGCTACACAAACCATGTCCTATACCCATGACTCAATCCTGAACTCAGCACAAGATTTTACATCATCCATCCATGGAGCTAGAGGATCCATTGGTGGGAGGAAAAGGAGGACAGGTTGTAGGGTTGTATGCTTCTATTTACAGAAAGAAAAATAAATGCCATGAAAGCCAATTATTCAGCAAAGATAGAGGTAGTCACGCTGTGCCGAGTCACAGTCCTTCTGTCTGCGTGACCAAGCTGTGGGAGTGCAGATCCACAGTAAAACTGCAGTCTGACCCACTTCCCTGTGAATCATCTCGCCACATCTCGCTGTGCACATTTAACACTCTCTATGCACTCCCTCACCATCCCTCTCTGCCACGGCAACGCACCAGCAGCACGTTCAGATAACACACACTCATCATGTGTGATAGAGCCAACCAGGCCAAGAAAACAAGGACGGATGGAATAGGCCCCTTAAAGCTGAGAGCTAACCTCAGGAGGAAAAACAGACAACATTACTGAGCAACAACATGCAAACAAACTATTAATAACGCTCCCAAAACCACCATTATTTACTCATTCATGGACTTTTACTAAAATGGAATAATAAACAAAGCAGGAGCCGGTGACTCTTACTTCAAACAAAAGAATCAAAAATGAAACAAGGATCCATTTTAAGACAGAATATTTCCTTTTGTAGAAAAAAAGGGAGGTTTCCAACACTCTGATGTCATTAGAAGGCACACATAGCCACTTTCAGACTGATGGAAACGTCTCCACTACTGGGTTTCATATGTGACTATATCACAGCTGTTGTTCCCGCTCACAAACAAAATATCTGATCATAACTCAGCTCACCAGAGACTCTGGTCCCATACGGATGCGTCCCAATTTTCCTCAGCTAAATAATAATAACAGTGAAACAGAAAAAGATGAACATCCGAAGATTAGAGTCCAGCTTCCGCCGTCAAAGGAAACAACAAATGGAGCCAGAAATCCCCCCGTCACTGCAGACTCTGTTCTAACAGCCATATCGAAGCAGGAACCAAATCAGCCTTTCACATCTAGAGTAAGAGGACTGATGGCTGAGTATCATTTAGAAAAATGTCTTCATGTTTGTTTTCAGTTGCCATGACAACTATAATTCCCCAAGAGATGACTAATCCAGAAAGCTGCTGTTCACTAAGAGTTCTTACATCTCCACACTGTAAAAAAACTGATTTTAAAATGTTTCTGCTGGTGTACAAGCATCTGGGTGGTTCCGTCCAGAGTGTAGATCAGATCTGCCGAAGTTAACGAAACTTCTGACATCATCTGGGGCAAGTTTGCGTTCCATCCTGTAGTTCTGATCCTGATTTCTGGAATAAACCAAAAACCTGAAGTCTGATTAAAAGCTGAGTTCTCATAAAAAAAACAATTCGCCTTGAGAATCATGCGACTGTATATAAAGTAGCTCATTGATCAGTTAATCAATATATTTATGTAGATCATAGGCCTTTTGGAATAAGCAAGAAGTCTTTTAATCACAAGGTATGAAAAAATAAGTGCAATAAGTTTGTTGGTCGCAAAAAATTTATTTATTTCCTTTACTTGCAGAGTGATGTCTCATGTCATACTTGACCACTGCACAGTCTCATTCGCCTCCACAGAGTGTAGTGTGGTGTATTTTTGTTGCTACTTTTTTGTTTACAGAGGTACTAACTGGCAGTTTTGCTGAGTGTCCGTGTCTGATCCCCATGTTTAATATTTTTTTGTCGGGCCATTTTATTTACAGAGACTTCATTATCTATCATATTAAATATTTTTTGTTTGCGTCTGGTTTTCATTCATTATAAATAAGCCAGTTGCTATTTTTTCTGTGTAGGTTTTATTGATCTATTTAAAATTTCTCCCACTTCCAGTGAAAATGTTTTTACAAATGAATGTTTATTTATCTTTGAGAGAGTGTGCTCTCATCATTATGGCATAATCAATAAATTAGCTGAGACAATTAATCATACAGCAAAACTTGTTATTGTGACAGGCCTAGCAAACCAGTGTACTGTCACAGCTTTACTATTAACCCTGCTTAAGCACAGCTCTGTCGCACAAACAACGAAACATTCCTGCTCCTCTGGTGTAGCTCTACGTTCCTGCTGAGACCGGGCTGTGAATTCAAACATTAATAAACAGAAATCCACGGCAAAGCCTCCTCCTCCGACCTGCCTACCGTATCTCTCTCCACCTCCCCTCCTCCTCCACTGCCTCAGTTGCACAGTTTATTATTGAAATTCAGATGGATATGCCCTGGATGCTGGCTCCAACAGCACCACTCCACATGCTGGAGACTGGAGAGGAATCCCAAAGCGTCCACGCGCAGGGGTCTCAGAGGAAATTACAGCAAGTGGGAGCGGGCCTCAGTCAGCTGATGCCACCTCTGCATGCATGGGGCGTGCTACTTTTCGTAACGCTACATCAAGCTAACAGATTCAGCCAAACTAAACTTGTGTCTTTATTTAAACTATATTTTGCATCATGGAATATTTTCATGTTTCATTGCCTCTGCAGCTGACGTCAGCTTTTGTTAACAGCTTTATCGTGAAATTGACTTGTAGCTGTACAGCAGCAAGCGTAAGTGCATGACAAGAGTCCAAGTGCCACGCATTCATAAGCGCAAGCACTTTTGGCTCAACAGTTATTTCAGAGGATGGGAAAAAATTTGGGGATGGGAATCGTGAAACAATCCAGTGCCTTTTTCTCTCTGGTCTTAGTGTTGAAGAATTTGGCATCCTCTGGTGATCCTCTTGGCCGCAAGAGTCCGTGCCATAAAGTCGTCATACATGATAGTTTTTCTTTTTTTTTTTTCATTAATGACTTCAACAACTTCCATCCGTCTCAAAAATAACCAAACTTTCAATCATTTTCAAGATGGCAACCCTTGAAATGCCAGTTATATAGTGGAAGTAAAGTGATTTTCCATATAATGAATAGACAGATACAGTGGGTGTTTGATGGTGATTAAACACATGGATATATCAAAGATTAGCAACAAAATGTATCTGATTCTTTTTGGTTTTTTGTGATATCAGACACAATCTTTTGTGATCCTCATGGACAAAAGTGTTCCAACGACTTCCTTAAAACCAATTATTTTTAATCTACCAACTATTATAGTTTAAAACAAATATTTTTTTATGTCTTCTGCATTTCGTTTGGAATAGCAAATAGCTATGTATGACTTTTTTCCCAATTCCATCAGATTCACCAGTTTTTATCGCCGGATGCAGGAAAATCTTTTTGAGCATATTATGAAGCTGTTAAAATAGTTTGTGTGTGATACTTCATAAAAAATACGAATTAAATCAAATAAATTTAGTTTATGATCTTTGACATATCCATGTGTCGAATCACCACCAAGACCCATTTGTCTAATTTCACTATGGGAAATAAATCAGTTTGGTGTCTTTTTTTATATAATTTGGCAGTATTTTGGATATTCAAACTGGCATTTAAAGGGTTGAATTACAAAAAATGATTGAATGTTTGGTACTTTTGAGCAGGACAGATGTTGTGTAAGTGATTAAAGAAAAGAAATAATTTTGTTGTAGCAGTTTTTGTGCAGGGACACTTTTAGCCACATGGATCAGCAGAGGATACAGAGTGTAAGGTGGGTGCGAGGGTTAACAGTACTTCTCACCGTGGCAGCATGACCATGTCGACGTGTGTCGACACTGGCTGAAATCCTCGACATCCGGCCGTGTGACGCACAAGTTCGCTGTCAGAAACGCTGCGTGCTCTGTGAGAAGACGGATGCATGTTTTGCTGTATCTGGTACAGAAAACTTCCAATCGCTGTCACAACACTGTGAAGCAGGAGTGAAGCACGCAGTACTCATCAGATTACACCGCTGTGACTGCCATCAGAAGTTTTCCATCTTACATAAAGCAGAACATGCGCCTCCTCCTTCCAGAGCACACCGCACACCTGACAAGATGGAGGATGGCAAAAATCTTCATCCAGTGTTACAGAATAAAACATGAAAAGGCCAAATTTAAAGACAAATGGAAGCTGCTCCGACCCACTGAGGCAGGACTGAACCGTACTGTTTAACAACCCACTATGTTTGGTTTCATCTCTGAACTGTTAACCATCGGTCATCCTCCCTACATCTGGCTTTGCTCTTTTTTCCTCCCTTTTTCTTTTTTTTGTTCCTGTGAGGAAGCCTGTTTAAAACCAGCGGAGACAGTGTTTTCACTGACAAAGCCTGATAAAGGGGAAGGAAAGAATACCCTCTGCCACCAGTGTGTCTTAAAGCTGATTAGTTTTTGCCTAAAGGCAAAACAAAAAGAATAAAAAAACAGATCACAACAGAGACAATCAATACCTAAAAACTCTGACAAAGTGTCAGAAAAAGCATAAAAAAGATTGTCTCAGCTGAACTGATTGTAGAATAAAAAATACTTTATCTTTTCATCTCAGTTTAATCAAAGACGAGACCCTACCTGTGATTCTGCCAGAGAAGTAGGTCAATTAATGACAGCTAAAAGCAGATCCGATGTTTTACTGCATAAATGATGCATAGAAAGACATTAGGCAGCCTAACATGAAAGTTCCTCTAAGTCCGCTGACTGCGTGCAACAGAAAGGCTTGGACAGAGAGGATGACACCTTGGACTGGTGCTGGGAAAGTTGTCTGAATCAGACCAACATGTTGTTAACAGCTGCTTTCACATTCATACTCAATACCCAAAGTGTTCCAGAGGTGTTCTGAAGTAAGATGAGTAACCACTGGTCAACACAGGCTTCTCCTCCTGGTTATAGTTCTGATGGAAGTTTTACTTTGTGTTAAAAGGTAGTTGTTCCTCCTCTCTGTTAGCCAGCACGCTGCTGAAATTGCTTTCCTTCGCTCGCTGATGAACTGGTTCATATGAACACAGTCATTAGAAACTGTCCTGAGATGACTTTGCCGTAAATAAAGCCTAACTAAATTGAACTGAAAGTAATGTTGTTTTTTGGGCGCGGGTTGGAAGAGACAAATTTGATGCTCATGGTGACCGAAAAGCCAAAGACAACAACCATGTGGGTAAAAAGTTCTGCTGTTTCCAAAATAGCAATGGAAATGAGGTCCAGTTCAACCTGAGTCACCAGCAGCTCATTTCAAACCCATCTGCAGGAAGCATCTGAAGCAAGAGGCCGGCGATGCTGTAGCGGAACATTTCCTGACTTTCTGTGAAGATTTATCTCTGGACCAATGAGACATGTTAGCAAATATTCCAGAGTCTTCTGGAGAGTGTTTGTCATTTCTACTGACCCGTGCGCTGCTTTCTACCCGATTCCTGTTACTGTGGAAACATACAAATAAAGGCAGTGTTCAACGTAACATAAAAATTAGCCTCATTTGCCACTAGCAACATGCGGAGAAGAAAAGAAAGCACTGTCTTCTTGGCTTATTTCTGTATATCATGCTGTCCTCTGCGGCCCCTGGACACCACCACCATCCCTCCTGTCTCATATTTCCAGCTGTGCCATGCATCTGTAGCAGGAAGCTTCCTGCTGGTATCTGTCTCTGTGAACATTGTCTCCACTTTTTCCTGAAATTCACAGGTGGAAACAACTAATGATGTGCTCGTCTTTTAAAGCCTATCACATAGAATAGGCCAAGGATTTCAGGACTGTCTGTCATGATACCTGATCATGTCGCAATATCACTGCAGAGTTGCAACACTCTTCATTTCAAGATGAAAATAACTTCCTTCAGATCTGAACTTGTGAGCATGTCAAACTGTGAGTGGACGAAACATCGGTGAAGATGAACTATGTGTCTCTCAACTATCCATCTTTGGAAGAACTAAAAGATAACAGCAGCACAAAGGTTGCTAGCCCAGAGACATCTCACACACACAAACACACCATGTTGTGACATCCGACACCTGCTATCAAACACAGGATATTAAAACCACGTCCAGGAGTAGCTGCCGGACCAGCTGCTCCTTCAGACGAATAACGGACTGGTCGGCAGCTCAGCTGGGAAAACTTCTTCCTTCCAGAGTGGGAGTGCAGCTAGCTGTCTGTTGTCCCGTAATTAGGTAGATTCGGGGCTGCCAGAAACGTACGAAAACATCCAACCAACCTGCTTTCTTTTCAGGGTTCTTCATCTACTAGATGAGGACAGAAGGAAGGTTTTCATGAGCAGGAAGAAGAAAAATCTCATCGCTATAGTAGTTGGAACATCACTCATTAACTGGCACTGATCGCCTTGTTACCAATCGCTGAACGACACAGAGGACTGGTCCCAAAGCACCGAATGTGAGGAAAAGGGCTGATTTCTGAGTTGGAAAGCAGAACAGAAAACGAGACAAAGTCCTTTTAATCCTGTTTCATAAGAACTATTCATAAGTGTGCAGGAAATTCTTCAGGAGAGGACTCCAAAAATCACTTTTTTTCTACCTCCCAGGCTCCAAAGTGATTAAATTCATTAAAATCTCTTCAAGTAATTGCGGCTCATCTATGGCAGAGTAAATATTCAATTAATACTGCCTTTTTAATAGCTATGATTCCTTCAATCCATCGCACATAGCCTCGCATGTCTCCCCGTCGTTAATTAAAATTTCTCTTTGGAGGTCAATTAAACTTCTTTTAACTGTTCATTAGCCATAATACAGAGCAGCAGAAAAATCTATTAAAAGAGGTGTTCGCCTTCCCTGAGCAGTATTCATCCTTGTGTTGTGTATTGTAGGACAGAGGGAAAGGGGAAGGGGAGGTTTAATCTTTCCTTTCGCTTCCCTTCAGGGCAGAAAGTGGGCTTAAACTCGTTTCGTGTGGAGGTGGTGAGCTGAGCCACGGCGGAAGCTCCTTACCGGTCTCCATGGCGTGTTTGGCCAAGGCTGACTGGCTGCCAAACAGCCAGAGACAGAGCGGAGATGAATCAGCACTGACAAGGTGAAGCCAGCTTCGTGTTCAGCGGCTGACAGCTCAGGTGCTCAGAGAGATGGAGACACAACAGATTACATTTAGGCCACTGCAGGGGAAGATGGAGGGAGGGGGGGGTCTCCAAAATGGATTTTAGACTCTTGAAACTTGGCCTCAGTCTACCGAAATACAGAGCAGATAATGGAGCCTCAAATGATGTGTGGAGAAATTATGTTGAGATTGTCCTTCCATAAAAAATGACCTAATAAGCCGTTCTGAGCTGCAGCTTATTACAAGCCACACTAATATTTTATAAGCGACCTCCAACGCTCGTCTGAATCATTTTCAAAGTGATTTGAAACATAACTTATAAATAGCATTAACTTAATCATAACAACTGCTACGTGACTGAAGACTTCAGACTTTTTATCGAGGTTATGATGTTCATTGACATCGTGGACACACTCAATTACAACGTTCACTCTGAGACTGGTCTTGCTTGTAAAATATCCCCATAAACCAGTTGTTTAAGCAGCCTGAACAACCCAGAGTTATATACTGGTGGAAGTTATTATGGAGACAGAGGAAATAGGGACGTTAACCAGTGGAGATGAAATGGTCAGAGCAACTGTTATCGTTACGGTTCCTTTATTTGTTTATTAATGTCTTAATCGTATCTTATTTATCTGACATAATCTTAGATTGTGAGCCTTTGCAGACCCTGAGGTCCTCTGGTACCCCCCTTTTTAAGTTGTTTTTAAAGTCAGGTCCAAACCATTTGGCAAGGCATCCACCATCACTGTGGATGAATGTCGTTTTTGTATGTGAGAAGGGTTATTACCAGGTAGGTGTTTTTAAAATTGTCAGTTGTGTGTCTTTATGTAGAGCACTATGTGCTATTTATTATATAAAAAAGGCTTCATGATTAAAGTTTGATTTGATTTGGAGAAAAAAGTGAGCTTCCTGAGGAAGAAGAGCCTTTGTTGGACCTTCTTCACATGTGGACTAAGTGAGAACATGGAAAACCTGGAGGGTTTTGGTCTTTGAGGACTGGAGCTGGACACCCCATGCCTAGCCTATCCCAGTTAAAACTGGGCCAGTGGGAGTAGAGTGTGGATGGGTTACCAGTCCACTGGAGGACTGGGAGAGGAACAAAGTATGTATGCATGAAGAAAACATGAAAACGGACATTTCTGTCTCCATCCCCCTCATAATAAAACGTGCCATTGTGAGTCATTTCCCTGCCAGGAAGCTGCAGCTCTCTAAGTGGAGTCCTCGAAGAAGCAGACGGAAGAATCGTTCAATTTAATATCCTTGTCAAGAAGACGTCATGCCTGTGAAGCCCTGTGTGAGCGGACTCCTCTGAACACAGCTTCCCTCACCGATTCTATGCTCCTCTCTGAAAGCACATCCCTGAAAACTGATCTCACGGCTTCAGCTTCCCCAACGAGAGGCTGCAGGATGAAATCCTGATCAAACAGCAGACAGAGAACTTCACATGAGTGTATTTTCTCTATAAAACAGTAGCAGGGCACCATGGTGGTTATCTACCATGTGTCCTATACGCTCCACATTGCCCGAGGCTAACCCTGTTCTCACTGCAGGAATATAAACATCAACCACTCATAACATTAATCTCAACTTGCGAGTGTGAATGTTTGAAGGCAGCCCATCTGTGAAGGCTCCCCAATTAGCTGCTGTCATATGGTACATGATGGAACAGTTTTCCGTCCTTGGCGCACAACTGTACAGAACAACAATATGCTCTGCTAGTCAGCCGTCAGGCTGCCGAGCCCTCAGGATGAAGCCGAAGCCTTTCTTCCACCAGAACACAAGCGCGGGGCATCCTTAAATAGCTGAATTATGCTGCATTTTATCTCCAGGAGAACGGTTGCCAGACACAGCTCTCATTGTCTGATAGCATAAACCACAGTTAAGAGCTCTGATCAGGTACACGCTCCTTATCAAACTACGCTTGCTCTGAAACATCCAGAACAATAGCAGCAGTAAAATATCGCAGAGGGAGGAAGAAAAAACAGAGATGGAAGGTGGTGAGCAGAGCGGGCATCCATCAAGCAGAGAGCAGAGATAGCATTCATGTGTGTTTACCTTGCGTCCGCCTGTGTTCAGCTTTATGGGCGTGAGGAAAGGGTCAAAGATCATGTGGCTGGTCTCGATATTGACTGGCGACTGCCTCTTCCCGACCGAGCACAGGTTCCAGGCCGAGTTCACCAGTCCCCAGAACGACGGCACTGCAACACAGAGAACACCGGTAACACCCATTCTTCTCTCACACTGTCATGGCCGGCCAACCTCAGCTTCACTCACATGGGCCTTCTTGGTTGTAGCCGCTCTGTATGCTAACAGCTCCTTCATTAGTTAGGAAATGAAGTTTTTCATCTTAAAAAAAAAATAAATGTAGGTGACAAACAAACCCTGCAGTAAAGCCCCCAGCAGTGAACCCAGAGCATGTAACCATGTCCAGGCGTCTGCCCATTTCCCTCCACCATCCTGTTAGCTTGCTGATCATTCAGTGTCACAGAACAGCCGTTTCTGTGTGTGCAGGTTGTTTCTACCTTACTGACTGCAGAATGCTTCCCTGACCGGAGGCGTGCCACCAAATGGCAGGAGCTGGAAAAAGTAAAACTACTAAAACTAAATAAGCAGATTTTATCCTTTTTTATTCCAACACGAAGCTCCCTTGTGTTCTACTGGCCATTACTGTGGAGATCAAGACTAAATCAAGGCTAAATCTAAAACTTGACACTTGAATTTGAAAATAGCTGAAATCCTCATTTACAAGATAGAGAACGAGCCGGAAACTGAAAAGTGAAGCAAACTCATCTGTAAGCTGCATTTATACAAATATATCTCCTCTCTAAAACTCCAAGCCATTCATTTAACTACAGAAAACAGAAGCTCAGTCCTTTTAATCCCGGTTAACACCCAGACCACAAAATACAGCAGACTGCAGAGCTACCTTAAAAGCATTACCTCACATCAGATTTCACTCTGTTCTTTTATGTCTTTATATTATTTTAACTTATTTAATCTATTTAAATATAGTGTTTAGTTGATACATTTGTTTATTTTATTGTTGGCTTGTGGATTGATAGCTTTGTTAGGGAAGCCAATGACATCTGGAAAAAAAAACAAAACATTTTGAAGGGACCTTTAGCCAGAGGAGCTCAAGCTGAGAGGACAGCAGGTGATCCTTTTCTGCCAGGATTTGTCCTTTCGGGACATACAGTATATTCTGAGAGAGGCATGGTCACAATCCAGTTTCACTTGTTTTTTCACTCACAGCTTTAATGAAGAGCAGGGAGATGAAAGGTTTAAACACTTAATACGTGAAACATTGTAAAAACTGAGGCTTGACACCAAAATGTCTGAAAAGACAGAGTCTTTGTGAACATCTCTTGGAAACATGCTATGTGTCTTTATAAAATCTCAGCTGGTTACAAACTGGTTCTACCAAACAGGTTTACCAACACTAGTAATTATTCCATTACTTTAAAAATGTTTGAAAGATGTCGCCTTTAACGAACAAGGACCAGGCCAACCAAGGCCAC
>JBBBVT010000023.1:21332358-21343134 GCA_037177035.1 Craterocephalus eyresii | reverse complement strand
TGTGTGTGTGTGTGTGTGTGTGTGTGTGTGTGTGTGTGTGTGTGTGTGTGTGTGTGTGTGTGTGTGTGTGTTCATGTCCAGGAGTATATTTACTTCTGTGTCACAGAGTGAAAGATGTTGGCACTGAGGGCTGTATCAAAAACCAAATCTAATTGGTTTTCTATTAGAGATGCAGGGGGCAATAAGCTGTCGCAGTCCTGATGTCTTCTCTCTGAATTTCACAGAATTCAACCCAAACTTTGAGACAGAATGGTGTTATATAACACTCAAGAAAGCTGCAGCCTTATAACACATACTGCATGAAGAAAGTCTGAAATTTATCATCTGAAAAAAGAGTATTCATTTTCTCTGACGTGTTGTTGATATTGTGTAGTAATGTGATTTGGATTTTTTTATATTTACAGGTAAATTTTCTTTTGTTCTGTAGATGTCTTTTTTAAACATCTTAAAATGACTTCTACACTCCTGATGCACGTTTTAAATTACTTGTTAACACCAATAACTTATCAGCCAATCACATAGCAGTGACAGCATTAGGTCATGTAGACATGATGAAAATGACTTGCTGAAGTCCAAACTGAGCATCACAATCAGGAAGAAAGATCAAAATGACTTCCTAGATTGCAAAAAATGTTTGGCCCAAATATGGCAGACATCTTTGTTTGGCCACAATTGGTCTTCATAGCAGCATTGCCTTCAAGTGAGTTTTTGTGCCAAAATTCAGCCACATGTGGCCCTACAACCTTTGCTAATGCCATAAACTGTGCCAAATTAGCTTGGCTTGGTTTAACCAGCACAGCTCTTAGTATTGTTACTGACCATGTCCATCCCTCTCTGAGCACAGTGGAGCATCTTCTGTTGCTACTTCCAGCAGGATGATGCACCATGACACAAAGCTCAGGTCAATGAGTTCACTGAACTCCAATGGCCTCCACAGTCATCACAACTCAATCCAATATTTCAGCTTTGCGATGTGGTGGAACCAATACTTGTAGAAGATATGGACAGATCTTCTGAAGAGGTTTCTGAAGAGCTGAACTGAGGCTCAGCAGGAGGTTCCCGTCTCCTGATTGACAACCATCAAACTCTGAACAGCCTGTAGCTACGAGCTAACAAAGTTCACAAAACTAACCCAGACTTAACAGGAGCTAACCAGCTAATGGAGATAGGCGGGCTAAAGCTAAGACACATTGTAAGCTGGCTAAAAAACGCAGTTGTGTTACTCTGTCTCCTTGCTGCCGGATATCTGGCACCTGTCAATGACTTATGGGCGGCTGTAGTTCAAGTGGAATCAGCAGTCATCTACTAAACAGGAGGTTGGTGGTTCAATTCCCCTGACGGCATGACATTGCAATCTACCTTGCCTCCAGTCAGAGGTATGAATGCGTCTATGTACCAATATAGGTGCTGTATGAATTTGTGTGGGAATGAGCTGTGCAGTGTTAAATTGCTTTGAGTGCTTACCTAACTAGAAAGGTGCTGTACAAGTACAGTCCATTTACCATTTATGAAGAATTTCCAGATTAAATTACATCTCAACAGATGAGTTACAAATAAACTCCCCCCACAGTTGTTGTGAATGTGAAGTTGACTTATTAAAGCTAAAATATTTGTTTGTACCAGGCTGTAAACATGTTGTAAACTTCTGCTGTGAAGTTGACCTTTTTAACATTGGAGTCTATGGGATCGACCACCTTTTGGAGCCAGATGGGAGAACTGCAATTTTTGGCACTTCCACATAGGCTTCTCATTTCTCAGCTGGAGGTTGCTGCTTGGGTGGAACAGCAGATTCTCTGGTTAAGCTAAATTCAGGCATTGAAGTCAAAGCATTCCTATAAAATATTTTATGTCACTTTCTTTTCTTTTACAGGATAGCGCGGAGAGCTTGGTACTAAGGGAGTAAATATTACATTTCCTCTCAGTGAAGCTAATGTTTGTGGTTAATCCTACATTTAGAGTTTTGTCGAGTTCTGATCACTTCCATGGGAGAAAAGTTTGGCTGCCTGAGATAAAAAAAAAAAACATTAAACATTGCTGGACTAGTTGTTCCAGCAGAGCAGCAGTTGAGATGCTGAAACTTTAACAGATATGCAAAGTTGTCGCTTCGCTTGTATCAAAGTCATCAGGCTTACATGTAAAACTTGATGACAATCACTGACCAG
The DNA here is from genome assembly GCA_037177035.1 of Craterocephalus eyresii. NCBI lineage: Eukaryota > Metazoa > Chordata > Actinopteri > Atheriniformes > Atherinidae > Craterocephalus > Craterocephalus eyresii. The sequence goes on along the minus strand of JBBBVT010000023.1, from coordinate 21,340,972 downwards.
GAATCTGTAAGTGGACTATGGACGATGGACACATCAGCTTTCTTTTTCCATCAGAAATTAAAGGAGCTATACCTCATATTATTTTAATCTTTCTAAGAAAATGGTTTCTATACGGTATGTTGTGTGGTAAAAGGGACTTGCATATGTACGAGTCCAGGCCATTTTAGTTAGCGAAAGCAGCTAATCTTTTGCTTTGACGTGACGCTCTTTCTCTAACTAAAATCTCCTGGACTCGTACATACAGTATGCGCAATCAATGAGTCATAATATTTATGGACTTAAAAGGGGTAAGTCCGACTACCTCCTTTTACCACATAATATACTGTTTAGAAACCATTTATCTTGGAAAGATTAAAATAATATCAGGTATAGCTCCTTTAAATGCAGTCTAGAAATCCATAAATAAATACATTTCTGCCACATCTATATGTGCTGCTGATATTCAAGCTGATATAACTGACAAATCTGTTGGTATTGATCATAGAAAATTATAGATCAATACAAACTTTATTTAACTCATTTGTACAGGAAACATTCTAATATGAAATGTCAAATAACTGTTTTCACTGTCAGATTAATACTTAGTATTTCATGCTGCTGTTGTGATTCAACCACTTTAGCAAGATGGTCTACTTTTATCTCAAGCATGGTGTCAGGGTCAGAATTGATTAATTGGTATTATCAATGTCACTAATTTATGTTGCTTTTCATCAATCACTAAAGAAAACAATGAAAAAAATTACATTAAGAAGGTGTTTCTAATTATTTCTTCATTAACTTCTTTAACCAGTATTTTTCTTGCATGAAAAAGTTCAAATTGTTACTGAATTGTTGGAAGATGGAGAGATATCGGGAGAAAAATGCAGCACCTTTCGCATGATGATTGCCAGGGTTTTATTTTTATATTTAATGTTATTTTTATCAAAAGAAATAAATTCATAGAGCAACTATCAAGTTCAAGTTTATTTATATAGCACCCTTAACAACAATCAACAGATTACTCAAGGTGCATAACAACTGACCAAAATGGTATGAGATGCCACAATACTTGAAACAAAGTCAATTTGAAATTAAAGCTGCGAGCGGCGATGGAGGCCCTCGCACCTCTGGCGCCGCTCGGCCTAATGCACCGCCGCGTCCACGCACGACCTCCCTCACCTGCAGCCATGTATGATGTCATACTGCTGCAGGAATCATTTCCTCACCATCCCTGCTGTCTCTGCGAGATCAGGGCTTCAAAGTCTCCACGTATACAGGGCGCCACGGATGTGCCCTTTAACCTAGGAAAATTCTCCTGATCACTTTTGATCTTAAGGATCTCATGATGATACCAAACAAGTTTCAGGCCAATAAGACCAAATCTCTAGGACTAGATAGTGAAAGTGTAGACTAAAGCACAGAAAAGCACAGAACAAGTCTAAAAGGAGGACAAAAAATGGTATCTTTCCCTAGATTGCTGAGTTTCTGTTGATAACTTCTGATGAAAATGAACTTGTGTTCATCCTGAAATTATTTCAATAGAACAAAAACGTTTCTATGAAGATCTTGTTCAGCTGGCCTGTAATCACAGAATGACGTCAAAATGCCATAAAGTCTTAAAAATATGTTTAACTGAAATGATAAATGTTCTTGAGATGATATTGACATTTTGATACAGTAATCAAATCCTCATCTGATGGGGATAAGGTGTGAAATTGCATCTTTCATGATATCTGAAATGGTGTTTCTGACTTCCTGTTTGATGCTTTTAATTTGAAATATCACTTTCTTTTCTGCTGCTGCAATGTATCAACTTCACCACCCCCTGCAGAAGTTAATTTCTACTTGTAAAGGGCGCCACGGCCACGCCCTTTAACTTAGGAAAATTCTTTTTACAACTTTTGATCACAAGGGTCTGACGATGATCCCAAACAAGTTTCAGCCCAATAGGACTAAATCCCTAGGAGGAGATAGTTAAAATGTAAGGCGCAAAAATGAGCTCCAAAAATGGCCCTTTCCCAAGATGGCAGACTTCCTGTTGACTTTAGCCTATAGGTCCAAGAGACTTTTTTTAAATTCCTGACAACTTCTAACAATGTTGTGAATTTTGTCCATATCTCTTCATGCAGTGGGCAGGGCTAGCGAGATGAAAATTTGCAGGGGGCGCTAGAGAGCCATTTTTTTCAAATATTCGATTAAAAACCAGTTCAAGGCATGGGTCTGCTCCAGAATACCAAGTTTCGTGACATTTGATGTTGCCATGGGTCAGGTACAGTGACTTCCTGTTTCGTGGCGTCTGCCCAACATTCGCCACAGTTACATTTTGCAAACGTAGTTGAGATTTTTTCTGTGGTATCATGAATGGGTTTGACATTTTTGGAAGCTGTTTCAGGTCTTTAGGCTTGACGGTTAAAATCAAGGACTGCACAGAGTCAAAAAAGACACTTCCTGTTAGAAGTGGGCGTGGCTAAGTGGATCACAGGAAATGATGATATGGATCTGTTCAGGGTCATACCCTGATTAATTCCTGTAATTCCTGTAAATTTGATGCTGATTGGTTAAAGTTTGACTGATTTATAGGCATTTATGATGTTATGGCGTCACATCGATGTTCGCCGTGCCGCCACGGCCACACCCACTGGTGAAAACTCACAATTTTCGCAGGAAAGTATCACCCACCTGTTTACTGTTTACAGAATAATTTTCAAGATTTTTCTGACAAAGATTTCTGAATAATTAGCCGCTTAGTAAAAAACAGCAATAGAGGCGCAAGGAGGCGGGGCTTTGGCGTTGACCAAATCTTGACATGTCATCAAGTGTAGGATGGAACTGACATCATATGTGATCAATTTTATGCAGATACCTGCTTTTATGTGAAACTTATGCCAACTTCCTGTTTGATGGCGAAACATCAATCTTTGAGGGGCCGCCACGTCCACGCCCTCTGGTGAAAACTCACCATTCGAACAACTTTTGATCACAATCTTGTCATGAAAAGCTGGTCAAATTTTGGGAGCCGTACGATCATGTCCCTAGGAGGAGATGATTAAATTCCATTGTGTACAAAAACGCCAAAATGGCCGTTTGACCCCTAATAGCTGACTTCCTGTCAGGTTTAGGTGGGTCTTCCAAGATGATTTTTTGTCCGGCTCGATGAGTTCTACTTATATACCAATTTTCATGTGTCTACCTGACACCCAGTGGAGGGGCATAAATTCTAGGTGGCGCCGTCGAGCAGGAAGCCTCGCACATTTACGGGACCCCAAAAAAAATCAAAATTTATTTGATTCCTTTGGGGGGGTACGCAAAATTTCCTGAGTTTTCAGATATGATCAAGCCCCCAAAAATGCCCACGGAGAGGCGGAAGAGACAAAAAGAAAGAGAAAAACGAGAAACACTTGCATCTCAATAGGCATTCGCACCGCCTTCGGTGCTTGGGCCTAATAACTGCAGAGACAAAATACATAAAATAAAAAAAATATAAAATGTAAATAACATTAAAAACATGGCAGAAAATATAAACAGTAATACCAAAAGGGAAGAGAAATATGAACATAAAACATTGCAGTGTATTAAATACATACTCTTAACATTTTAAATAAAGATAAAAACTTAATAAATAGGCAGCAAATACAACACAGCAGGAGGAGACTAACCTCCAAACACCTAAAAAGAAAAGTTTTGAGTGCTGTTATAAAAGCAGTGACAGATTCTGCTGATCTAATAGGCAGTGGGAAGTCGTTCCATAGTCGGTGGCCATAACAGAGAAAGCTCTCCCACCCTTGGTAAAACATTTAACCCTTGGTATCACCAAAAGACCCGTAGAAGAAGAGCTCAGAGTCCTGGTGGGGTCATAACTGATCAGGAGCTCTGAGATACAGAAAGGGAATAGGCCATTAAGGGCTTTATAAACCAGCAGCAGAATCTTGAATTGGATTCTAAAACCCACTGGGAGCCGGTGAAACTCTGCCAAAATAGGAGTTATGTGCTCATGCCTACCCCTGCCGGTTAACATCCGAGCAGTAGCATTTTGAGCTACTTGAAGCTGGTGTTTCAAGAGTGTTTCAAGAGGCCCTGGTACAGTGAAATACAATAGTCCAGGCGTGACATGATGAGAAGATGAACCACCCTCTCCATGTCATGCCGGGGCAGATACTGCCCCACGGTAGGTACTGTAGCAGTCTCAGATGGTAAAAGATTCTCCTCACCACAGACTTAATTTGTTTATCAAGTTTTAGCGACCCATCGAGTGTAACTCCCAGACTTTTAATAACGGGATGCATATGTGGAGACAGAGGACCCAGTGAGGAAGCCTGTGAGGAAGCCACACTATTTTGGAGTGAGGAATGACTAAAAATAATGACTTCAGACTCGTCCTCAGCTGAAAATTCAGAGACATCCAAATTTTGAGCTCAGGAAAGCAACTGAGGAGTTGCCATCAGAACGCAGAGAAACATAAATTTGGACATTTGGTCCAAATTTGGTCTATAACAATGATATCATATTCTGTGCCTGTGGGAGCAGTAATAAAACAATAATGGCCAAGTATAGAACCCTGCCAAACACCACAGATCAGGGAGGATGGGGCATAGGAAAAGCTGTCTATAGGGACTGAATACAATGTTTCATTGAGTTAGGAGGAGAACCATTTTAAAACAGAGCCCCTCAAACCCACACAGTGCTCCCGACGATATAACAAAATCTGGTGGTCACCACCATATAAACTACCATGTTGTTTACGTGTTGAAGCTTTCTAATCCCAGTCACCATGAAGACATGATGTTTTCAAGAGAGCTAGAGGTGTCAGATTATGAGATTAAAATGATGTTAAATGGATTTGTCAATAGATATAGCAGCATGAAGGCCAACCAGGACAAGGAAACAGAATTTATTACGAACAGTACTTTGTAGGAATGACACATTGACCAAAAGACTTCTGTCATCCCTTCATCATTCTCTCAAGTCTTGGCTTTCAGGAGAAAAAAATTGGCACTGAGACATCTTTCAGGGTTTTATGGGTTTAAAAATCCTTGGAGGAATCCTGCATTTCATCTAAAAGCCTTGTCACAAGTACTCTTCAGTCTTATGAGAAAAAACAGAAGAAATCCATTATTTTGTTTGTACTGTGAAAACAAAGAGCCAGAAAAAACGGGATGCTCCCATCAATTATTGAGGGAGTTCAAAGAAGGTGAGTACCTTTGTCCTCAGTCGCCTGTTGAGCTGAAAGCCACGAAATCCTGCATAGCTCTGCAAGTAAATGGATGCTGAGATGGGGGGAACCAACTCAAATAAAGCTCCAGCTATGCACCCAGCCAACACCAGCTCCACAGCACAGTGAACTGTTCAGTCCACTCTTGCACACATTCAATATTACAGAAACCCAGGGTTACACCAACAGTGTGGAGTAAGTGTTTTAAAACGATGAGTACCACATCTACTTCTTGTGACTCAGAACAATGTCTTTGCCAAATTTTTATGTGTCATGTGCACATTCCGGACAAAAGTGTATAGAATGAATACATTTGCATTAGAGTAACATCTATTAGTGGTTTACTGAAACAAAGTAAGGACATACATCATCTGCTCTGCTGGCAAACATAATTTCCATCGGAAATCAACAGGAAGGTGGACTGGATCCTGAGAAGAAAGCTGCATGTTCAGTTGCTTTTACAGGGCCAGGACCTGTGTAACAGCTCTTTATTGATCACACTCTGCTGTCACCAGACTCAGGGTTTTCCAAAATTATTTTGCTTTGATGCGTTTAAGGAATATGTTTAAGCTGGGAATTTTCTTTTATTTTTCATGATTGTGGAAAATCAGACTTTTATGATGGATATGACTTTTGATGGCAAAGTAGGATTAAAACCTGCACAAATGATTTTCGTGTCTCAAAAACACAGTTAAACTTGATTTTGATTATTTGTTTTCAATTCCTGGTTTAATTTTGAGTACCTTGATAATCAATAATAAACAGTGTTGGGCACATTACTTGAAAATAATTAAGTATAATTATGTGTTAGTATGTGTTAGTATTGGAGTTACAGCATTATAAAAACAACTTATTACTAGGAAAAGTTATTATTCTGTTACTTTGAAAAAAAGTACAAATATGACGCTTTAACATACCTTCAGATGCATCTGCATGTTCAGTCATTAATGAAACCTGAATTTAGAAGGTTACATCTGATTAATATGACGGCATTTTGTAGTATTATATACAAACAAATATGTAGGAGACTAATCGGAGGCTGATGGATACTGTGACTTTGTCTCCTCTCCTTCTCCTTGTGTGTGTGTTTGTGTGTGTTCGGCTGCGCACACTAACTTACTTACGTCTCCCTTGACATTTTACTCTTCAGTCAATCATTGTCACTAGTGGGAGAAACAGGCTAGGACGTGAAAATGGTTTAAATGAGCAGAATCATAATGAAATGCTTTGGCGTCTCCTGCAGACAACTTCTGGCTCAAACATATGATGCTGCTTTTTGTAGCTAGCACCCGCTCACAACAGAACATGGCTTCTTCTACTCAAGTGTATTCTGCTCAACTGTATCCCTCCGCCTCCTCTCCAGCAGCAGCACAATATCGCCCAAACAAACATTAAAATTCGGGTCACCCAAAACAAAATGAATCTCATCTTATAATAGCAACACACTTCCAGTTGTGTCAGTAATGGCGTTATAACGATGGGCAGAGTAATTAGTTACATTACCTGTTACCTGTAAGAAAACTAGCACCTGCTAGTAACAGCTTGTAACCTAACGCCATTATTCCCATCACTAGTAATACAAAATGTGCATTATAGCCACATCTGTCAATGTAGAACACCAAAGCATGATAAATTACAAGCTAGAAGTTAATGCAACTGGTTCAGTTTGGAGTGTTTATGAACATTACCCTGAACAAGGCAAAATGTCATTTGAGTGACATGAACTTTGACAACACGGTTGTATTATAACTACATTAGCCATGCACAATATTAGATTTGCAATATCCAATACTTTACAACTCCACTGGCTGATAACTGACCTGATATCAGTACACACCCATCCAATGTCTGAGATAATTGTGGAATTAAGTACACTATCGCTCTGTATACTTTTTATTCATGTCGGCCTGTTGGCAAAAACAAACTCCATTATTTTGATTTCATTCTTTTGCACAAGCTTGAAGGCAACTCACGTCTGCTTCCATAGTTTCTTTTTATCTTAACAAAAACACAACCAATGAAATCTAAAATATTTGCATGAAATTACTGCTTATTAATCAACTAATTCTTTTGTCAGCTTTTAAATAATGGATGAATCCTGTTTTTTGTCATCTAAAATATTTTCTTGCGGTGTTAAAGCATGCAATCATCTTCATTTGCATTCATATTGAAATATGACCTTTATCAGTCTAAAATTCCCCAGTCACAGTGTTTCAGAGATGAACTCTCCCTCCCACTGCTACTGTTTACACCTGTGCAGATTACTCCAGATCCAGAGCAACTCATGATGCTGCAAACAACTGTCACAGAAAGAGAAAAGAGAGACGGATCTCCTGGTTTAACATCGGCTCTATCATCCTCTCTGTGGAAGATACTGACTTTGCATCACAGTATTCCTGTTCCTGCTGCAGGACACCCATCTGCACAGGATTATCAGATTAGCAGCTGCATGGAGATTTGGCTTCCCTGACAGGCTTGTGTGTTTTATGTGTGTGTGAATTGTGGGCACTTAGCTTGTGCAGCGGCACAGAGCAGGAACAAGGCCGCTTTCTGACTGCTGCTTAGAAAAACTCCCTCCTTTCCACCTGTAGTGTGACGCGGCCACATCACTGCCGACACCACAGCCCCCCTCTCCCAACCCCACCCTGCCTTCCCTCTGTCCCGTCCGTCTGTCTCCATCAGACACCGCCGATTTACTAATCTGACTCTTTCTGGCTGAGTCAATCCTTCTCAAATACACACAGTCACACTCCGGAACGTACACACTCCCCCATCCCATCTCGCAGTGGTAAATTACAGCTGGCATGGAGGTCGTCTCACTCCAGCTGGCTGATAGACTTCAGATTCCTGAGCAGCAGATGTGATGAGCTATGGCTGCTTGGGGAGAGGCAAGGTGGCCATTCGCATGCTGGTGGACACACACACACATTTATATCACTAGGTATGTCAATTGTGTGATTAGGTCTGGTGATATACTGTATATTCATGCAGTAAAAAAGACTGCCTCCCGCTCTCCTTTCTGACTTTTTATATTCAAATAAACTCAAAAATAATAAAGCCATGTCATCACTTGTAAGGTTAGAGAGATTATCATATGTACATTCAAACATGACCCCTGGTCACTTCATTTATGTTTAACATTAATCAGATTACACACACCTTGTGGTATTCATTCCTTTTCTCCATTACTTCACTGTATCAACTTTGGGTAAAAACTTCCCTGCACAGTGGGTGCAGGGAAAAAAGACGAAGGAGCCGAAAAATGAAGAAAATAAAATACAAGAACGGAAGCAGCTGTACAACTTGTAGGCCTAAACAACAAACACAACCTAATGAGCAGAAAAGCACCAAAGTGGCTTGTTGTGTTGGGTTTGTGGGAAACAATGCAGTTATATACATATAGTTATTATTTTGTCAGCTTTTAAA
>JBBBVT010000023.1:21210753-21225151 GCA_037177035.1 Craterocephalus eyresii | reverse complement strand
TATATATAATTTTTTATTTTATTTTATTTTTTTATATGTGCTAAAAGATAAACCTCTTCAGAGAGAATATGAATAGTAGAGAACGTGGAGACTATAGACTGTAAAAAGGTGGAGAGGAGTGCTTAAAAGCCTTTGCTTTGTGCATGGCATGTTTGAGAAAGGATGACAGATGTAGAGAAGTCCGTTTCAGAGTTACTCAGAGAAGTAAAACAGAGGACCGTCCTCTGTCAGTCTGAGGTAAAGGCCTTGCGTTACTATACAGTCGATTAGAAGCTTCTCTTGAGTAACTCCGCATCTGCCATCCTTTCTCAAAAGTGGCTCGTGGCGCACTCGGACCAGCTAATCAGTTAACTGGTTCCGCCTTGCGTGCTTTGATTGACAGACAAAGTCATTCTGCTGGAATACTACATCATGAAATAAAAAGGCCGACGTGGAAAAAGGTTTTATGAAATAAAAAGGGTATTCTTAAAAGATGGACAGTAGCATTACGCACTGGTAAGTGCACTGGTCAGTGCACTGGTCAGTGCGTACGGTTTTGTCTCACGAGATTGAAGGATCAATCCCTGTCAACGGCTTTTTCTGCCCTACCTTCTTTGCATGATGTGCACTTTCAGTATTCTTAAATGTTTTATAAATCAGAGTGGTGAAGTTAAAATCAAATTCTGATGAAGAAATTAATACAGTGAGTTTCAGTAAACACCACAGTCACATTCTACAGGCTACAGCTATGCATACAGAACAATATAATTTTCTGTCATTCTGATGGATTTTCAGCTACCAGTCAAGGACACATTCAACAAACCGATAAGGTAATGGTATTCTTGCACTGCCACAAACCAGATCTTCTAATTGAGATGTTTAAAGACAAACTACAGATGTGTATAGTTAGCCTGGCTAACGTGACTTCAATGCAAGCATTGGTCTGGCCAAGAGCTTGAGGACATCCGTTTCTGAGAAGGGATGGTTGACCCACTTCCTTCAAATGCCACCGTTCACAATTGATCAAAGCTTAAATCAATCACAGTTTAAAGGAATCACAGCACTCTGACGTATGTGTAACCAGCGGGGCTAATTGGTAGATCAGACTCTTACCGAAGCCGATCGGGAGCAAGAGGAAACGTCTTTCCCTCCAATAAATGCCTACTGGGGCTACTTGTTGCTCAAATTTCAAAGAGAACTTTCCGTTTAATGTGCTCAAAACAGAATCTACTGCTGTGTCAAACGCTGCCGCTGCTCCATGTTTGCAATGTTGTGTGTTTAAGTACTGCCTGCATTGTGCACGCCTCTTTGGACAAGCTCAAAATTGATTGGCTTCCCATTTTTTGGGAGATTGGAAATCCATTTATTAGCCCTCTTGACCAGAATATAAGGAACTCGTGAAATTTAGTGGGCGGGACCAGGCTAATGTATAGTTGCAAGGATATATTTTAATAATGTGAAAAACTAAGAGAAAATCATTGGTTTTTCTTTCCCTTTCCCTGTCGGCCTAAGGCTGTAAGGAAAACCTATCACGCTAAAGTAAAGTCGGGAGAAAAAGAAGAATGATCTAATCGCAACTCTGCTGCGCATTATATTTCCTTCCTCATATAACATCATTCAGATCATCCAGAAACAGACATGCCGTTTTTTATTTCGGCTTGTCCCGCTCAACGGAGACTCCGTGAAGAAATGAGGAAATGGTTTGGCTTTGAAGAGCTTGGTAAGAGGGCAGAGTCAGAGACAAACTTCGAGTTTCTGGAATAAAAACTGCTCCCAACCAGCTTATGTTCTCAGCCATGGTACCATGGTAACAGATTCCTAGTAGAACAAACCTTGCTTCATGTAACGGGCTTTACTTACTCCTCATCTTACCCCCAAACTCAGTTTTAACATATCCAGCTTCAAACGGTAAACTCTGGGTTTCCCCAAACTCAGGGCTAACACACTCAGAGTTTCCACATAACGTGCTTCATGAAATGGAGACCTGTAGTAGAAGGCAGCAAGCTTTGAGGCAACAAATGAATTTGCATGTCACAATAAAAGAACAGGTTTAATGAGGGGCAAATGAAAAGATCATCCCGCTAGGGAAATTGATGATCTTTAGCTTTTAGAGTTGTACAGTCAATGCAGCAAGCATCTCTTCTGCTGCTTTTTCTGTTAAGCAATTGTAGAGGGAATTTAGCTGCTGTCTTTACACAACACAACAGCTTCTTCAGTCTGAAAACCCAAAATCCCTGAAGGGATCTGACACAAAAGAAACCCTTCTCACACACATCTGCATGCACTCACAATATTTTTTAATGCTTTCTAATTGTTTAATGGTAAATCTGCCTCCACTGTGTACTGTAGTCTGTGTACTGCAGAATTAAAAGCCCTGGGAGGACCATTATCACTGCATTGACTGCTTGTATTGAATTGTCATTATAATGCAGACAGGTTGAATACAGTATGATTCTTTTGCCCTTTACAGCGGGTGAGTTACAGCTCTACTGCATGGGTCGTATCATTAATGCGCTCAAGGTAACGTAGGAAACATAGCCACTTGTCTGCAGTAACATTTAAGACTGTTAATATAGAGATACAAGTTTCAGTTGAGTTGTTTGTTTTTGTTCGCCATTATTCATTTACCTGTTTTAAGACCTGTGAAAACTGTTTATTCCGCAAGCGTGTGATCATATTAATGTAGGAATGGGCGTCTAGTTTGCTTTAATCGATTCTAAAATGTACCATTACTGTATTTTCTAAACAGAACTGAGTGAAGGCCTATAAACTTAACACAACAGGGAGTTATTTGTGTGCCAAGCTAAGATATTTCAATTGTAAGTCCTGGTGTCTTTTATTTTAATTATTCTCCCTTTGTCTACAAAAATATTACATTACATATTTGCCCAGTATGAGTTGACCTAATTGGTTTGTCGCAGCTACATGGGTACTTAATATGCATTGGGCTCATGGGATGTCTAAACCATGCGAGACAGTTCCATGTGGGACCCACCTGAGGCTCACATACAAAAGTTGGCTGACGGGATTGCATTTGTATTATGTAAAAACCAGATTTCTTAACTTTACTGAAATGCACTGCCTGCCCCTCAAAAAGTTGCTACCTGGATAGATCTAAGCAAAGAGAGTCAGAGCCTCTTACTGGATAATCACCGTATGGGTGGTTATCTTAGACACTGTAGCATACCCACCGAAAGATTGTAGACTCGACTGATAGTTTTTAACATTTATTTCCAGACTCTATGAATTTGCTGAAACCAACGTGAAAACTGGCAAGACAGGAAATACATTTAATTATATTCATGCTTAGATTTATCACTGTGAACAATACAGCATGGCTTCACCGAACACGTGAACAAGCTAAATGTAGCATTAGCCTTTTGATACAAATCATCAAGACAGGACAACCCTGACCGCATCACATAATTACTAACCTTGTACCTCTTTGGGGGGGTTGCTATTTATTTTCCACTGTTTCAGATGCTTTTTCATTCACTGTTACTTCTTAATTGTCTCCTTTTCCTTTGTTTTTCTTAAACCTTTTACTTTTACCGTTAGCTCGTTTCGTTTTAACCTTCAGTTTTCACCGGACACACATTTCTGAAAAGAAGCGGTCTTCTTAAGCTCCAAAATGAGCAATACACATGTAAAACACATGCATTACATTTTCTTATAAGAAAATCAAGTCATGAACTGTAATTTTTAACAGTTGAATCATCATAAAGGAAAAAGCGTATTGAAAATAGTGTGACCACCAGAAAATGACACAGATGTTTCATCTTAACCATGTGACTTCTAAAGAGATGTTCCCATCAGGTCTCAGAGGAGACTTTGAATGTAAATGTCCATGAGCAGGAACCAGCAGGTGATCTCTGCTGGCGTATTAGATCATTGTGTTAAGTCAGGTTGGAAGATGTCACTAATGCCAAACATGCTATCAAAAGCAGCCTCTGCAAGCATGTGCATGAAGCAATCACCTGCCTGCTTACTGATCTTTACAAAGTATCAAACAAATATCAGACATTTCATTAAAGTCATCATCAGAATCTGCATGTGCGATATGTATGAAAACAGATTTACTGATCTTTATGCCAAAGCAGCAACACAGTACAGAGTCACTAAGCTGTTATGTGTGTAATCACGTCCAGATGAGCCTCATTGGCATCCGGCCTCCTTTTCTCCGCTGCTGTGACTCTTTTCCATTAGACCAGTTAACGGAGCCGAACAGAGGCGACGATGTGCTCTTGTTTCTTTCCCCCACTCAGATCGATACGGCAATAATAAGAGCTCCACTCATTGTAGCTCCTCAAATTAGTGCATGTCTGGCAGATAAAGCAGTTGCATTTGTCAGCTCTCTCAGAAAGTCAAAGTACCGGAGCTGTTTAACAATTCATGGCCCCTGATCACAACATGAAGCTCTTCACTGCTTAGGACTCAGTCTGCTGGTGTTAATTGGCCGAAACTGGAGCCGGGTCGGTTGCTGCACCTGCCAACAGGGCTGAGGACGGCTGTACTCGCATATTTATGCTACATTACATTCCTCTCCCACACATCAGCACACTGAGATGTTCAAAAGTTCAAATGAATACTTGACAAGTCGGCAGCTTGGCAGAGTGAATATTTGTCATGAATTAAAGAAGTAATGTTTGGAACTGTACTGTTTGTACCAGTCTGGTGTTGGAGAACAGATTGGAGCTGGTGAGGGGAGAGGGGGACTTTTACATTATTCAGCAAAAATCAGACAGACACAAAGAGCCAGTGTGAGGAAATTACAAAAGGTGACTGTCTGAAGGACCCATGAAACACTCAGGGCTGTTCGCCACGTCACTGAGCTAAAAGCTGAGGGACTCGTTACATCAGTATGGGTTCAGTATGTGATCCCGCAGCACTATGATCATGATTAAAGTAATTATGTATTTGTTAAGAAAAGTCAGCATGTTCTATTCTAATTTGTGAGTAAAGACAAACTGATTACACAGGTATAGTCCTGTAAATGATTATAGACATTATCGACAGGACATTTTAACATACTATATAAATATATCTCTTGCAAGTACTTTTTGAAAACCCAATTGATAAATGGGGTACAATCCTGGACAATATAATATATTACATCCATATAACCTTTGAGCCCAAACCGTAGAATATTGTACTTTCTGGATGCACGTTCAAAATACTACGGTTGCCGTGGCAGACTGGGGGTAGCACGGAACGTGCATTCTCAGCCTATAGTAGCCAGTAGGTGGAGGGTTTGGGCTCTAAAAATATACTAAATTATGTCGTTTCGAGTAAATTATGCTACCCACTCAGGACACTTGGATTACGTTGGATGAGCAGTATGGAGGAATATTTTTGTGGATTTTTATGGACCTTTTTGAACGGGTGTGGATCAACATCACTCTAATGGAACTGATGCAGAACGAAAACCTCCCCACATCGCCGGCTGCATGATGAATATCAAAAAAGTGTTTCAGAGTGTTAATCAGCATTAGGGTGAGTAGAAAATGAAGGCACATCATTCTCAGGGTTTAGTATTCCTCTAAGTCGCATTTCCACACAAACACGCAAACAACCTCAGACACAGCAGAGCGGACAGTATCAGAACTCACAGGACTTCGCTTTTTCAACAGCTTCCTACTAGCCACTTAGACTAGTGTCAAGACAAAACAACTGAACTTATGCAAACGCACAATAGAAATAAACTACCTCATTACATAAGCAATATCTGACCACTTGAGACATTACACACAAGCAGGCAGGTGCACCAGGAGCAAGGTGTGAAACTGTGTTCAGGCCCGCCAGAGCAGGTAAACTAAGTGCAATCGTACTGCGGCCAGTCATGAACTGAAAAGTAATGAAAGTTCATCCTACTTGATGTAGCCTATGTAGATTTTATGGTCTACTACTTGTTTGGACTGAATTAAAAACAAATTATAATTTCATTTCATTGCCTGTCACTATTATAAAAAAATTAAAGCGACAGATAAAAATAAATTATGACGGGATTTTTATGAAGCTGTCAGGCAAAATGACAGACAACAAAAATGTCTAGCGCGACCTCTGATGCCTATACTGTATACTATATTTTGTATTTTTGTATTTATATATTTATATATTTTTCATATCTTTCTTACTATAGTTTAGTTTTAGTTTTATTTTTCTAATGGATACAGTGCTCACTCTTATTTTTGTTTTTTGACTCATCTTTTTCTCTACTTAAACTGTGACTCTGGGAGCCCTGAACATTTATGGCAAATAAAGAACCTTGAACCTTGAATATCCAAGGCTTTAAATGTTGCTTTTTAATTATACATTTGCATAATGGCTCCATTACACAATGTAATTTTTCACATATAGTAGTACACAAAAATGTGTACTTTGCTTGTTACCAAAGTAGAGAAGTCAGACCAGGTAGAGTAGCTTCATTTGTGGGGTTTAAACAAAACAGACATGGAGATGACAACAGAGGTTTGTGTTTTGTTCATTTGGAAATCAGAGCAATAAAAACAACAGCAGTGGTGTTGTGGATAGTGTAAGAACAGTTTAATCACTGTTTTTATGAAATAGGTCCCTACTTTGCCACCAAGTAGTTGCTGGTTGCAGCTTGCAGAAGCAGCATATTCTTGAAGATGTGTGCAAACACTGGTCCAAACAGATGCAAACACAATGAGGCAGCCCATGATAAACAATGTACTGTACACATAGAGCAGATATTTCCTGTCTAAGAATCTGCTGTATAACCAGGTACAAAAGCAAAGATAAAAAGGATTTGGGTTTTTTAGTTAAAGTGGTTCTTTTATTGGAAGCTTGAGCACACAAGCAGGAGAAGGTCTCTTCTCATTAAGCAAAGATATATTCTAATTCAGGTCAGGGATGGGATCACATTTCGTCCTCTTAGACTGGGAGATGGCCTCGCACAATGGGATGGCTTGACACACAACTAAGTGTAAGTGACAAGTTACTGACCACATTGCCCACTGATAGATTGGGATGTTCTGTTCTGTGAATGTTGAATTGAGGCGTATCTAATGCAACAGACCTGACAGATGCTTAGTTACATCTGGTTCTTGCTTATTTCATTCTTTTTGCACCCAACAGATGATGTCACTTTATGTATATCTAACTGATGACTCCTATTTATGTATGACTCTTGAACTATAAAAACTGAACTATTTATTTCTGTTTCTCCTGTTTTCTCTTGATCCATTTTTTCCCCTATGAGGCTAAAATTCTATAAAATGAATGTATCAATATATATAGCAGCATCAAGGTCAACCAGAACAATGAAATAGAATTTATTACCAAAGAAAAAATATTGGCACTGAAACAAACACACAATGGGAACTATTTACATATTTACACATTTTTCTCATTTCCAGTTATTTCTGCTACTATCTACCTCTTATTCACTAAACCAGCTCCAGCTCAGCTTATTGGCTTTATTCCAGCCATAGAGGACCTTTTTTTTCTTTTCAGACATACATAGAACTTTCTGCTGATATGTTGATCTTTGGCTGCTCCTGATTGGACAATAGCTTTGATATAAGATTTGTGGAAAGTTTGACAGGAAGTAGAATTATCATTATTTCCAGGTGATACTATAGGTCTCAATCTTTTTTTTGGATGAAAATGTACACATCTGACTTTTTCACACTTGTTGAGATGGTAAAAGTAAAAGTTCATGTTTGATTTAAATTAAATGGATCTGGAACAGCTTTATATGGTCCTCTCAAGGACCAGGATTAGGATCCCTGATCCTGATTTACACTATTTACTGTATATCATACAGGCTCTCATTTAGATCTTTGCTGTTTTTACTATTTCCAAAGAAATATACATTTTGACCAAAAACTAGCGAGAGGTGTAAAATAAAAGTCGTCCATGAGGGAAAACCCACTCTGAAGTAAAGTAACTAGGCCCTGTTGGCAGATATTTGATTTGACTCATTTAGTGTTATTGCCAAGCGGTGTATTAAATTTGTTACAAATAAAGGAATATGTCATCTCTTTTTCCTCATCCATGCAGAATGACAAAAAAGCTGCTAAAATCCACATGACTAGAACAATAATCATGCTGGAATGCTCAGAACTCTTGGGTTAAGATGTGAGTGTTTTCTCACAACCCGAGGACCAGTTCCTAACACATCCATGCAAGCCTTTTGTATGTTTTATTTTCCTAACAGTGAGGGTGGATATTACCACCACATGTAAAGGAATGCTTCTGAAACGTCAGATAACTCGAGAGTTACATGCAAGTAAGAAGAAAACAAAGAGGCAGAAACAGGCAGAAAATCATGTGCTTTATTCTCACTGAGAATTATTATCTAAAAATCTACGTTACTGTAATTGAAAACTGGTAAGGAGAGGCCAGAATCTTAGAGTAAAAAATAAAACTCTTTGTTCTTCCAGCACCAGGGAGAACACCTGGCTGAAATCTTCTTAATCGTGTCCATTTCAGTTTTCTCCATCACAGGAACAGTTGCAGGCAAGCCTGGCCCACACAGGCAATGCACTTCAGTGCCACATAGAGCACCTAGTGGTAAAAAAGGAGACACAAGAACAGCAAACCAGTCTTAAAATCTTGCACTGCACAAGCTCAGAGCCCACCGTATTCTGATCTATATTCAACTCATTCAATGTTAATCTTTCCTTAGGTGGGCCTTTTGGCTTCACATTTCTTGCCTGAGTGTGCAGCTTCCAATAAGGCCATCTGCTGAAGTGTTTGAACTGTAGAATTTCTCAGGACTATACTCACAGTTGGTCTTGAATTTCAGACTTGATAAGCTCCACAGAGCAACGGTCCCTCTGAACAGTCCATGCTGCAGTCATGAGGGAAAACACTCTCTTCATAGAAGTGTTGGTTATGGGGATGCTGAAGAGAAAGAATGGAGTAGTGAGATTTGGTATCTTTGTGCCTTTAAGCAAGACAGACCACTCTTTTGTCTAAAATTTGCCACAGACTAACAAATGTCTTTGTACTACATGATAATCTTTCCCCATAAAGGAAAAACACTGCTTTCAGTTGTTCTGTACGCAGTGCAGACACTAAAAAGTGACTGAATCTTTTGTTTCCTACAAAGTTAATATTGATGTTGAGCCTGTCTCCAGCATGCTTTGCACAGCTGTGAACTATGTGAGCTACAATTTGCCTTAATGATGCCACTGTCCTCTGCCTTTAGCTTCTGGAAAACAGAATTGCTTTTCCCCTACTTTGCACATGCATTTTTCAGCAGTATACTAAAATCAGGGGCTGCTGTCCAGTTGCAGGCCATTTTCCTTTAACCTACTTAGGATTTGTTGGTGTATGGTAGCAGCAAACTCTTTGCTACCTGCATAAAAGTAAGGTAGGCCTTTTTGTCTCATGTGAGATCTGGAGCCACTGTTGTCTTTAATTCTCCCAAACAAATCTCTACAGTACAAGGTGCAAGCACAACATTTTCTTTGCTATCTCAAAATCTGAAAACAGGACTGATGTTAGCTTATTTCCACATTCTCTGATCTGTATGCTGGGAGTGTTACACATTGTGGTAAACATTTGTCTATTCACCAGCTGTTACATTGACTGGGAAGTCTCTTTTGAGCAACATGATTTTTGTGAATCTCAACTTTGCTGTGCTGTTTAATGTCGCATTCCCCGGCATGTGCCACAGAAGAAATAGTCTGTACCAAACCCACAACATTCTTTTGCTGTACTTGTAAGAACATTTTCTCCCTCTCCTGCATGCTCACCTCAGTGTTTTTCTTTTTGTTTTTAAACTTCTATTTGGTTGGTCGTAGCTAGTGAGTGCAAACTGGTCATGCATTAAAGTCCCGCCTCCTAGTTTGATTGACATTCAAGTAGCTACATCAAATCAGCTGGACGGGCTGACAGTCTTCATTGCATTTGCCACACTAAACAGAGCTTGTTAATAACAATCAGGATGTGTGAAAAGTAATTTAAATACAGGCATTTAGATGCAGGACAGTCCAACACAAAGGGGACAACTGGCCACCCTTACGTTCATTTCCTCACGCTTTTATCTATCCTAACATAGACATAGAGAGATGAGAGAATTTAATAATGAGGAACCCTCTATCTGCTCTGTTTCAGTGATGACAGTTCAAAAAAATGTAAGGGCATGACCAGCCATGGAACAAATACGAAGGCATCCTTGTGGTGCTTACACCATACATCTTCTTCTTCAGAGGTGTTATATTCGCTCTTCTACTGCCCAGAAACAGTTTGAATTTAAAGCATTAAAAAATTGTTTATATTTACTTTTGGATTATTTCCACATACACATGATTCTTTTATTGTTTCTGTCTTCGTACCATGAACATTTCTTTTTTCTGCTGAATTTAAGAAAAAGCTCAGTTGTGCTGCTAACTGAACGTAAATTACAAGTACACCCCCTGCTTTCCATGTGACTCCACCCAATGTGAACTTGGAAAAATGGGGTATAACGAATGACAGTCAGCAGCTCAGGCAGGAAATGGAAAGAGATACAGATTTACACATACCTCCACCACAGTGGTGTATTTCAGGTGGAAGACTTCCCCCTCCCGAATCACCTCAGCTACACGCCACAGTAGTGAAAGAACAAGGTGGTCCTGCCTGAACCGGATCAGTTTGAGCCTGAAACAAATAAAAATCAGTATGAGAGAGAAGTTTCTACAACTTGAAGTTCGGCAACAGAGAAGAGGGTCAGCATTGCCTTGAGACTTGGCCTCTTAAAAACGCTGAACAGATTTGTAACCTTGGAATGTTGATGGACTCAGATGTGACTTTCAGCAGCCACAGAGCTGTCAACAAGAAGCTTTTTACTATCTCAGAAACATCGGCAGAATAAAAAGTCAGTCTCCCAGTAAGACCAGGTGAAACTCATGCATTCATCTCCAGTAGACTGGATTACTGTAATGATCTAACAGGAGAGCATTAAACACCTGCAGCTCATTCAGATACTGCTGCTAGAGTGTTAACCAGGACTAATCGATCTGAACACATCACACCACTTTTAAAGCCTTTACACTGGTTTCCAGTCATTCAGAGATTAGATTTTAAAACTCTTCTGATATTTTATAAATCCCAGAACGGTTTAAGTCCAGAATACATGTGTGATATGTTCAGAGAATATTAACCTGCAGAGGTCTTGGATCCAGAGGCAAGACCAAACATGGAGAAGCAGCTTTTAGCTATTATGCTGCAAACAAGTGGAACAAACTTCCAGTAGATATTAAACTTTCACCAAATGTAGAAACTTTAAAATCCAGGTTAAAAACATTTCCATTGTCATGCATCTATGTAAGAAATCTGAACGCTATCTTCCAACTTATGTTGCTTTTAATCTGGGCAGTAATTTAATTTGGGCAGTTGGATTAAGCTGGAGTACCTGAAGAGAACCCACACATTCTAGGGGAAAGCTAACTCCACACAGAAAGGCCGCTGTGTTGAACTGGCTCCAAATGTTTTACTTCATCTTTTGGTGATTATTGTCTTTGTTTTGTTTTAATCTTTTCAGCATGTCAACAAATGGACTTGTTTGGCTGTCCTTGGGCAGGGAACGCTCTCATTTCATTTTATGACTGTGGAGGGCTAAAGTACAGTGGCCGACAGGTGCAAAAAAATGAAAGCACCCCATAAACAACTCCAAGAAGAAAACAGGCCTCTAAGGAGCAGCAGTGAGTTTTCACTCAGTAAGAACAGAACAACTGAATTGCATCAAATCAGTGTCTAATCCGCTTGTTTTATTGTTATTCTTTTATAAATCAAAATCTAAAATCAGGCAATTTTTACACTTTTGATTTAGAGTTAGAAGTAGAAGAAGTTACACTAGAAAATTAGACAGACAGAAATTAATTTTAATATTTAATTTGTTGGATTTTCCATGACCAAAAAGTTGCTTCACTCTCTTTCAGAGTCCTCAGAGCCATTTGGCTCAGTTTCTTCAGCTATTTCTGGTCTGCATGTGTCTCAGCATTACAGAACATCCACCTGACATGTTCATGTTAACAGAGGAAGCATGTTATAACGTAATTCTGCAACAGATTGATTAGACCGATTAGAAAGGTGCAGACAAGGAGCTTCTCTGAAATCAGAAATGTGTAAAGCATGTTGTTGCTTTACTTTTGTGACTGCTTGTGTTCAGAATATAAAGTATGATTAATGTGATTTGTAGTAGATGTGCTGTTTTGGAAGAATGATCACTGGATTAATGTTTTTTTGTTTTCCTTCTTGCTGTTGTTTTTGTTTATGCAAGTGCTTTCCTCCGGCAGCCTGGAAGTGCAAAACAAATTTACATCCCCTAAAAAACTTTAACATCTTGACCAATTACTTCTATCTGAATGTGTCTGGTTCTGGGGGATTCTACCTGGTTTTGGGTGGCGCTGACTGGTTCAGACTAGTTATAGAGGGTCCTGATGGGTTCTGGTGGGTTTTGCCTGGTTCTGGACTATTATAAATAGGCTGGCAAGCTGTAAAAACTTCAGGGCAGCAATGGCTCAGCTGGTAGACCAAGTTGTCCAGTAATCGAAAGCTGCAAAATCCTAATTGCAAAATATGCCCAAACTCTCCTCTGGGGCATCTAGGCAAAGCTGGCCATAAAACATTTGTGATATTCAGAGGTTGTCTTTTGCTTTTGTTGATGTTCCATATGAAACCCATAAAGGTTTCAGCTGATGCTGATACTTTCAGGCTTTTATTACCACCTCTGTCTGGTCAGAGCTTTTTATTTTTCCACCATGCAACATGATACAAATGGAATCAAGCTGATAGCATCCAAAAACAGAACATTACATGATGATGGAGCTAATGGCCCACCGCAAGTTTTAAATGGCTTCATATGTAATGGAGCCAATTAGAGTGCAGGTTGGACCACAGCTGTACAAACTGCCAGACCTGCATACTGCGGAACATCATTATCTGCATCCCAGCACCATCTCAGCTCCTTAAATCCACTCACATAATTCTTTCATTGCTCATGATGGCAGTAAGGGGATGAGATGCACTTTGCAGTCCTGACAAATGGAAATGTGGTCACGTTTGGCCTGTGTTCAGAAAACATTATATGATGCTGTCTCATCATCTTCCTACCACTGAAGAAATGTCCTTATTGAAGTGAAAAACTTCCTGAACTGACAGAAATTTTGCCTAAATCCCATTGGTCTGTTTACAGTCACCATACAGAGTAGCCCTGCAGTGGGTTTCCCTCCTGTCCCTGTCTACTTGTGTCAGAGATCTTATCCTTAATCTCCCTTTACCTGTCTCCTCACCTCTGCACTTATCCTAACAAAGATGGAGAAAGGCAGGACAACTTCCACCCTTAGTTGCTGCTGGGCAGGGATCAATCCCACAACCTCCCAGGTGAAATCCATGCATGCTGACCAGTCAGCCAAAGGGATGTCCATGTGGCAAAGTAGCCAGGGTGCATGATCAGTCAGAGACACAGTGACAGGACCCACACTGTCACATCTATTTAACCTTTACTGTATCTAACCAGAAATTGGGAATGTTTCATTTACAGTGATCATCTGCGTAACCACTGAGATCCCTATCTGCTCCTCTCTGTGTAGAAACCTACTCCATAAACCAGATCTGTCATCTAATGTATAAACAATGATGAGAGATGATGTGAGGGGATTTCAAATCAAATCAAATTTTATTTCTAAAGCACTTTTCATACATTAAAGGGGCTAAAAGCGAAATTCGTTGTTTTCACACTGAAGGAATTAAAAAATCTTTTTGTGAAGAACTGGGTGTATTTTCATCTGGAGTATAGCGCGACGTCACACAGCGCGTCTGTGTGTTGATCTCCAGCTCTGTGTTTACTTGCCGGCCCGGCCGCGCGTGCATGTACGTCCATGTACAAACACGCGCACCCGTCTTCATAGAGAGCCGCCACAGGGCGGAGTTACGGCGCAGCGCGCGCACTCCAGATGGTAGAGACTCACGGCAGTAGCAGTGGGAAGCGTCCAACCAAAGACGATGAGGAGCCAATATTACCTCCAAGAAACAACGTTATTTTTCAAGTGACAAAACACGGATTCATATCTGTCTGGCATTTCCAAGGTGGAGAGAGCGGCGAGACCGAAAAGGACTCCAGTTTGCTCTTCTGGTGACTCACGGAGCGGTCGTCCACGTCTCTTTTCTCCTCTTCCACAGATGGTAGCCACTCGCTACTACCTGCTGCTGCAGACAGGCTGCTGCTGCTCTAAGAAGTTGCATTAAAATAAAAATGTCTTGCTTTAAAATTTTTATGTTTCGGATCATAACGATGAATAATTAGAATAAGCTGCGGTTATTAGCTCAGCTCATGTTGTATTGCACAAGCACATCCCATCTTGAAGTCATGTTTGCATTAGTTTTAGAAAATATATGATTATACTGTTTTTAGGCCTACATAATTTTAAACATGCTCTCTGTTTAAAATTAATAAATAAAGTAA
>JBBBVT010000023.1:21187015-21201042 GCA_037177035.1 Craterocephalus eyresii | reverse complement strand
TCGCCGCAAAGCGAGAAGTTCTTTCTGTCGAGCTAACCGCAACAAACGTTGAATGATTACACGGCTGCCCTCCACCAATCCATAGGATCCCCCAAAAGGAAAGACCCCAAAAGGCCCAACAGCCCAAGTAACCACTAGATTTAGAACCTTCTGGATTACCAGATCCAGAACAACCTGATCAACCTGAAAAAATGTGGGATTATAACACCAACGAAAAAGCTTTATCATCACAATACTAAAAGATTAATAATAATGAGAAACTATACAAGTAATACATTTAAAGTGAAGGTAAATGTTAGTCATAAAGGGGCTATATTAAAACTAGTGTAATGTTCCTGCAGCAGTCTTTTCACAGTTAACACTAGCAGTTGCAGACTTGCATGACTCTTGAGTCTTCCAGATGGCAGTCTGCTGAACAGAGAATTTCCTGGATGAGATGGGGTTGTTCTGGATCTTTGTTGCTCATCTGAGGAGCCAGCTCCAATAGATCTTTAGGTGTGGGAGTGGGGAGCCAAGTTGTTCTTTCCCAGATGCAGTGCAGCTGGAATACCACACTGGCCAGGTCAGAGAGGTCAGGACACTCTATTGTGGAATGATAAAAGTTTTTCAGCAAAGGTGGAGGGAGTTTCTTCCTCCTCAGTTTTCTCAGAAAATAGAGATACTGCTGGACCTTTTTCTTAATTTTTTTTAATCAAGCTGTTGTGGTGTTTTCTAATGTTTTGGACATGGTTGCACTGAATGCATGCTTCCTCTACTAGAGCTGCCTCCGTGCCACAATGATCCACATTGTGGCCATTATTGATCCCATGTGAGATACAATAGACAAAAAGACAATATTAACTATTTCCTTATTTTATCATTATACAGTTTATTTCTAATTGTTCCCTTCAAATGATTGATCAAAATTATAAATACATTTAAAAAAGTTTGCTGATGAAGTACGAACTACTTGTACTTATTTGTAGTACAAGTACAAAGTAATCCTACACACTAATAAATTCATTAATGATTTAACAGAGGTTTGCTTCCGTCTGAATAAAAAAAACTTTCAAGGGGATAAAATAAACTGGCATCTGTAAATATCACCTTTATGCTTCATCAGCAGTGAGTGATGATGACCCCCTCTGTTGGTTCTATGGGGTATTGGAATATTGGCAGTTCTAATACAATAAAAAAAAACCCTGGATCCAAACAGCAGTGTTGGGCAAGTTACTTTAAAGGGACTCTATGTAATCTTTAGTTTTTGCACTAGCAACTGCCATCTGTGGGTCTTAGTGGCACTGCAGCATCCACGGTAAGCTCGTGCATAACAACCTGGACCTATTTTCTAGCATGGAATACGATAATTTACTCACCCAGACAGTTTTGGTCTACCTTGAACTCTTTAGGGAGATATTTAGATCCACTTGCGATCAGTGTACATTCAATATAATGGGAGTGAACGGGGCCAGCTCGCGCAGCCTCTAAATAAGGAAATTTCCACCACAAAACTCCTTAATTTCACCAATGTTTTGTTATGAATCTCTGGTCCGATCCTTCAGTGAACTCGACATGGCTTGGAGATGCGTGTCGAGGAAAACAGACCACTCATTTTTGTGGTCATCTGTCATTATTTACAGCCATTAAATTTGAGTAAGGACTTCGAGTGCCTGTAATGGCTGTAAATAACAACAAATCACCATAAAAACATATCTCCAAGCCACATGGAGCTCACAGAGGGATTGGACCAGCAATCTATAACAACACATATGTGAAATGAAGGATTTTAGTGGCAGAAATTGCCACATTATTAAATTATTTATAGGCAGCGCGAGCTGGGCCGTAACCATTTCACATGAACACGCTAAACGTCACATCCACAGAAACAGCGCGAGAGCTTCTAACCCGAGGTAGGCTCACGAAAATAAGATACAGGCTTATAGATGCTACGGTGCTGAACTGCTGAGGTGTCAGTCTACTCATCAAACAATGTTTTAATTATAAAGGGTCAAATAAAAAGGCTATTGTAAAGATATTTTTCTGTAAAAACTTACATTTAGTGCCTTTAACTTAATAACTTAGATACAGTTACTAATTATTTCTTTGTAATGTTCCTCAGTTACTTTAAGTTACTCGTTACTTTTAAGGGAACTAGTTACTTAGGAAAGTAACTTTTTCTTTTCTTTTTACTCTAAATTCTCTCATTAGTGTGTTGCCTCCCTAATTTGATAGCTAGGTAGGCTGCAGGTCCTCTGGTTTGCTTTCATGCAAGTCGTATCCTACCACAAGCTCAATGCGCCACCTAGCGACCTGAACGTGCAACGGCAGTGCAGTAGTGTGAGTGTGAATGGATGATGAATGAATGAAATTAAATTAAAATGATTTCTGCTTTCCTCTTATATTTTTTATAGCCATTTAAAACATGTAGACGGTATACTTTTGGCAGGTCAAAAATTAACTGTGCCTCAGACCATTTTGAAGCTGTAGGAATCAATAATAGTGCAAAGCTGATTTCTTTGTAACCTTAACTCAAAACAGCTAAACTCCACCAACCATAATATTCCTCTTGTCTTTTACTGTCAGAAGGGAAAAATAATGTGCTTATTTCTACATGAGACTGTCGACTGCTGCCATTGTTGTTTTCATTCATTCTCTTGCACGTCGATGCGTCATGAGCACTTCACGTCCATCACGGAAACTGCAGTGCTGAGTTATTCAAAGTAGAATAACTCAGCACTGCAGAGTAGAAGTAAGGCATCTGCACTTATACAGTTCTAGAAGTCTCTTAAGTCCAGATGCTTTGCTTCAACTCTTTTGAATGAAAATGACCTGGATGATTGAGAACCCTTTATCGACACAGTGCTGAGCTAAGCACGTGAAGTAACGAGTAACGAGGCTGTTAAATTGCAGTACTGATAAACATGTAACTGATTTTGACAAAGTAATTACTAACAGTACTCGTTACCACAAAATTAACATAATTTCTGTAACATGTTACTTAATTACGCATTAGTCCCAACAGTGACCGTGTTCACTTTCAGTTTGTTTCAAACAATCTTTCATTTTGTTTTAAAAGTGAAATATGAAGATGAAAATGTCGAAAAGGACCAAACTCTTTATTTACTCCTCATAAACTCCAGGCTGTCTTCAGCCATTCCTGCTTACAGGCCTCAATTCTGTTGGGAAACCCTTTTGTGTATTATTTAAAAGCAAAAAAAAAATTGATGTCTCCCTCTTTAACATGATTTTCTACTATGACACCTCCAAGTTGCAGCAGAGTTAAAATGCAATGAAAAGCATTGCACTAGATTCACATGTGTAAAAGAATCTTTCATGCGTCTCACCCCAGAGTAAGTGCTGGTAACTTTCTACCATCTGGTGACAACAAAGGCAGAGGCGATGAATGCGGGGCATATGCGTGTAAATATGATATTCTATGTGCCCTGAGAAAAACACTGAGGAAGGAAGAACCCAGGAGGGGGGTGGGGGGGTGGTTTTGTTAATGGCTGGCCATTAAGCTAAATGAAAGCTGATGCAAAATTGATGAGTTTGTTTTTGTGGTTGGTTTGCATATGGAAAGCAAATTTATTAGAATCAGAATTCTCGTTGCATCCTGGGAGGCTCTTAATCACAGGAAAGAAAACCTTTCAGACCAAATGTACTGATGTCACTTTTCATCACGCCAGATAAGAACTGATTTTCCTCATGCAGGGCAGCCAGAGACCAATCTCTGTTTACTAAACAGAGTAGATGAATGGAAAGAGAGGGGTTGGTATAAAACACTAACATCTGCTGCAGCCTCATCATGATAGCAGTGCTAGATAAAGGTGACTTGTATATTTTATATCCCAAGACATAGCATAATATTATCACATGTATTTACACCAGGTTTTTTTATGCAAAGTTGCAGTTATTTGTGCTGCTAGCAGCCCCTAGACATTTCTTTTTCATTACATCCTCTTAAGAGTCATTTATACATTTATTCAGAGGTGGACTTCTGCTTCCTTTATGTGCATATTTTAATCCAAGTTCAGAGACCTTGTTAATGTCATAGCAAACCGGAGCAGTACCAACAGAGACAGCAGGTGCAGTGTTGTGCATAAAAGCTCAAACCACCAGCGGAAAACATAAAAGAAGAGTTATGATGTACAGTATAGAATGACTGCATTGCTGTCTACTTTGTTGCTTCTTTTTGTCTCTAAGAATGAACGATCTCACATTGACATCTGAACTCAGATGCAACTGTGCACTGAACTATAGTGGTTTTTCAACTATAGCAACCACACCAACATAGAGTCCGTTTGAAAATGTTTGAAAATAACTAATTTATGTAGAAGATAAAAGGTTGGGCTTTATTTTAAAAAAACAGAAAAAAGAAGGCAACAAGTATAATGAAATTTTGAAAGACGCTTTTTCTTGTCATGATATTTAATCGAAGAAGGGCCCAGATAGTGGGCTCACCTGGGCCTAATCTGGGCTACTTTTGGAACTTATTACAGCACTGACAAGCATTAAGAGAGCCAGATGTCAATTTGATGATTCTAGAGTCCCTTACGGCTCCAGACAAAAGGTCACTGGGGGGCCTTCAACTGTGTCCATCAGCCTGTTTTCTTGGTGGTTGTTTAAAATTGTTTTCTTTTTTTGCCATTTTTGAATTGTTGTATTGTAGTGTTTTGTACTGTAACAATAATTATGCATGACATTTTAATTAACTAATCAATGAATCAATCATATAAAATAAACAATCTGAAACCAACAAAAAACTTGAATGGACACATTTTTATAGTGCACATTTGTAACATGAAAAAGGGAAGTGTAAAAATTTGAATTGTGCAACCCCAAAGCACTCATCTCATGAATGAGTTTGAGCTTCTCATCATTCTGCGATCATTTGTTTCTGAATTACTTCCCCTAAGGGTAACTTAGGTGTAAGCAATAAGGTAAAAAGAGAAAAGACATCACTGAGACAAAGGAGGCTGAATCGAGATAACAACTTGAGCGAACTTGAAAAGTGGGATAAACAGATGAGATCTCATATGGCCCTGGCCTCAGTTATGTCGTAGTTTGAAGGAGGATTAAAGAAAAAAAACATTAGATGAATCTGAGACATTTATGATATGAATCTGAGATATTATTATACAGGAAAACTGCAAGAAGAAAACACACTCCACAGCTCCCTGTTTTCTACCAATGGGTAAGACAGTAAATTAATTCAGTACTGTTTCCTAGGAACATTATTTATTTGTTTCAGGGACTGGTTCGAATTCAGTAGCGATGCAGCAACATTGTGATAGCATTGACACTCAGTGGTTTTAGATGTATTTTCTGCTTAAATTGACTTGTGGCAGCAAAAGAATGTAAAATGTAGACTCTCATTAAAGTAATATTTCTTCCTCAGAATGATATGCCTTCCTTTTCTACTCACCCTCATGCTGATTAGCACTCTTGGACACTTTCTTGATATTTATCATGTAGCCAGAGATGTGGGGAGGCTTTTGTTTTGTGTCAGCTCAGTTGCAGTGATGTTGAACAGTGCCCGTTCAAAAAGTCCACAAAAACTTGGCAATATTCCTGCTCATCCAATGTAATCCAAGTGTCCTGAGTGGGCAGCGTCCATAATTTACTAAAAAACAACTTCATTTAGTTTACTGTTAGAGCCCAAAGCGTGGCATGTTGTACTTCCATCACGCATCACCATATGTGATGCTATGGTGGTGCGAAAACCTCCCCATATCTCCGGCTACATGATAAATATCAAGAAGGTTTTCAAGAGTGTTAATCAGTAGGGCTGTCATGATTCTGAATTTCTGGAGACGATTAATTGTCAGACAAATAATTGCGATTGACGAATACATTGTCCATCTTTTTTCTTTATTTTACAACAAAAAAAGGAAAAAAACTAGTATAGCATTGAATTTCCCGCTGGGATTAATAAAGTATTTCTCATTTAATTTCAACTGTAGTATGAATAGCTTTAATAATACACATTCTGTACTGTACTACTTAATGAATGAGACCAATATAATGAATTCCTGAACATCGAAAAATAGACAAAGACATAATGTAACTTATCAATTTCTGAAGTGGGTTTATTGTTAATTATTTGCTGCAGTAGTGCTGGCATAAACCCAATGTCATTGCTGCCTGTCCACGGAGACGCCAGTAAGGAAAATTATCGGACTGTGCAGCTCATCAAACAGTGGCTTTTAAAGACTGATCAATGCATGGAATCAGTAGATTGTAGATTTTTATTTTTAAGCACTGAAAAACTTCGCCCGGTGGAGTTTATTGACCGCCACCAGCCTACCTCTGTCTGCAGATCCAGAAAGTACACCACGACCCAGCGCGTTTCCCTATGCTGGAGTATAAACACACAGAGGGTCTGTAGCCTCTGCGGGTCCCGCCGCACGCAAGACGAAACCCAGATTTTGGCTATGACAGCATTAAGTGACTTAGTGATTTAAAGCGTTTTACTATATGTAGGTTGCGCCATCTTACACTGACTGTTTATATTAGCACGGCATTGTCCAAAAACTTCCCCCAGACCCAGTTAACTGGATGCACCAGCTGCGGTTGTTCCGACTAGTCACTGTGCTGGTGTGGTCTGTCGAGGTTCGGCATATTGCTGTGGATGGTGGCTGTGCAGATGTTGCTTCAGATTTGTAGTATTAGCGGGTTTGACCGGGATTGTTTTACGGCAAAGTTTAAAATTACTTCCTCTGGGTTACTGGGCTCCACTTTACTGTACGGCTTAAAACCAGAATGTATCCACAGCCGTGCTGTGGTACGTGGCTGCTGAACCAAATCATATCTTCACGCTTCTCTCTGTTAGCCTCACTAGCAATCACACCACAGCTGTGTGCTCACCATAGACTGTAAAAAGAAGGTGCTCACACATTGCCACTGACGCCTGGCTAAAGGACGTTTTAATGCTGGATAAGCGGTAATCGCGAATAAGAAAAATATTAGCGATTGACGAATATTGTAATAATTGTGACAGCCCTATTGATCAGCATGAGATTTAGTAGAAAATGAAGGCACATCATTCTGAGGGTGAAGTATTCCTTCAACAGCTTCTTACTGTGCTGCAAATAAGACCAGCTCAGAACCAGACTCTATCCCCAGCAGTACTTTGATATCCTGTCCACGAACACCAGGGTGACTGGTAATAAGGAAGACCTTAAAAGCTGCAAAGCCTTAATTTGGTTTTAATTTTGGGTTTTATCTTGATATAACATTGACCTATGTTGTCACAACCTAAATCTTTGGATAGCACAGGATCTCTCCTCAGTTTGGGAAAATAGCGACCTAAAGTTCATGGATATTTAATTTACTTATAATTTAATGATGTATGTCTAGTCTGTAATAAATTATGCCTCTGGGATGCAGATATCTGAAGAATTTAAATAAAACAGAATTTATACTGAGGAGAAATGAATGAATTGAACCCTCCTATGACTGTTCTGGATTTCTGGATCAATATAAATGAAATGTGAGATGATATAAAAGCCTGATCATTAGAGTGAATGTGCCTGGGCTGAGACCTCGATTGTCCCAGCCCAATTTACCCTTTAATCATTTCCTGACTTATTGACTTTATGCTTGTCTTCATCACCCGGCTTAAGTTTGCCACTGTGACATCAGTAAGCCTCCTGCATTAAACTAGTCACTCCCACAGAGCATTTAAAGACATGTAGGATTGATTATCCATTACCTGCACTCAGATGGCTCAAGATTACACAACCAGACGTCTTTCACATATACGCAAGCACCCCAAAATGTAAAGATCGAGATGCAAATTGTGTACAAGTGCATAAAGGGCATTCTCTGGTCTATTCAAGAAGTAAGCAAACAGATTGGTTTTAAAATAGGAAAACGTTAAAGTAACTGCACTTAAGGTCAGTGAAAATGAGCTGAAAGTCACACCCTAATGTTAGTGACAGGCTAGAGGATTGGGTCTCAAGCCTTCAATAAGCCTTAACAGATGTGTGTCTCAGATGATCAGGCAGGCAGCAGACTCTTGGGTTCAAAAACAGAAAAGGAACAGGTGAAAAGATCTTTCAGATGAAAATTGTGACATGTCTTCTGATAAAAAAGCAACATTGTTGAGCTGTTTAGATTTTAAATGTGCCATTGTGTTACCCTGCTGGTTCCACAGACAGAAATTACACCATGACAGAGCAGAGAAAACTAAATGGTTTTGGAGGTTAGAAGGTAATATCCAAGATTAACTCTAAACCCTCAGAGAGCTGCTGATAATTCTCAACTGGCTCATCTTTACAACATTTGCAATACACTCAGTTGCTCAGGAACATCTAACAGGGTGAAGATCTCAACTGCGACGTCAGCATCTGCAGCCAAGTCCATGAGACTGCTGCCAAATGTCCCCAGATAATAAGACTGTGGAAGGACTTACCACCTGTTACTCTGGAAAGCATAAACATATACTACCTACCTATGATATGGTCTACAGTGTCAAAGGTAGTTGACAACACAAGCCTCATAATGGATTTGTTGAAGTGTTGTGTTTTTTACCACCTCTTCAACCCCCAAAGTACTCAAACATTTAGCTGGTTTACATGACCATCACAATCCATTTCTGGTTAATTACATGTTCAGCATTAACAGATATAAAATATGAGCTAATGAACTATTAGATAGTCTAAAAGTGAATGCTTTATTTATTTTATACTCCAAAGCGCTGATGCTGCTTACTGTGTTCTTCTTTTTTCTGCTCATGATGTAACACTGTCATTAAAGTTTTTTGCACATGTGCAAAATGTGAAAACTGACATCTAATATACTGGTCTACACGCACAAAGACATCAGAGAAAAATCTGAGGAAAAATCTATAGTGTTTACCCAATTTCACATAACTGCCATTACCTGTCAAAGCATAGTCAGATTATGTTCGACATGATCAGATTTCTGATAACTTATCAGATTTTTGGTGTGCATGGAGATGGGGTCATTATACTTAAAGGACATTGTAGGTGTCAAAATGTGACACCAGCAGCACTGTGCAAGTAAAAATCTGTTCATTTTTCAGATTTTTGTAGTAATCAGATTAATTAAGCGAATATGAAATGAATTAGGCTACCCTTTTATGCTTGACCATATTTTCAGCTGCAGTTATTGATACAGATACTTGGTATCAGAACTCTCGGTATTTGGACTGACCTGCCAGCACAAGTAGCAGAAGGAAGTTAAGAGAATAAACAAAAGTAAAGCATTCACATGAAGAATATGTTGCAGGCTTATTAGCTCAGTAATTCCAATTAAAGTTAAACATTGAGGTTGGTCTTGAAAGACTGGATGTTTTGAAGATAACAGGATGTCTAAGTCATACATCACTGCATCCCCAAAAGAAACCTGATTACTGACTGAAAAGTGTAGACCTGTTCTTTTTTACTATAAACATCCAAATTTTAAAGTGCATTATTACTGAAATCTACCACCTCCAGCTACCTCCAGGATAAACACCCCCCATTGGTGTAGCTAACTGATGAATTTATCACGTAAGTAAGCATTATACAAAAATTGTACGTTACATAACATGTAGAGAAATATACCTCGATGTCTGCACATAACCAAACAAAAGGGAAAAAAATCCTCATAATCAAGGACACACATCTTTAAGCGTGACAAAATTTCTGCCTTTTGCTGCAAAAGAGCGAGTGAGTGCAATAAAAAAGGTTGATGCGCAACAAAGAACGTCACTTTGGTTCCTATCAAATGCCATTAAAGAATGAATCTACAAAATTAATCAATAAAAATAATCAAAAATTTCAAACAATGACATAAATTAGTTATGGCAGTGAAACTACAAGATACTGGATTTTGATTTTCATGTAATTGGCCTCAGTATGTGGGTAAATATATCATCACAAAATTTTCTGCAGATCCACTTAGGTTACACTGCGAGATTTTTACTTTTTGCATTACCACACAATACTTTTGTGTTTCTATCATACTATTTTAATGTCGAAACCTGGGAGAGCAAAATAATCCAACTCTTGCACAGGTTAAAGTACCATCGCCCATAAAGTCATGAACCCCCATTCACGTTCGCACATGAAGTATATGTCAGCTCAAGTTATTTTCTGCACTCTGGGAAACTGACTTTTGACAATTGGGGGTGGAAACAAAGGATTGCACTCATCTGCAGCTCCATTTCTGCTTCAGCTTTCAGTAAATATGAATCCATCACGTGTTGTTTACTATGGTCTTCTCTTTCATAATTAACTCAAGTAGTTTTTCATTGTTAAGGATGCTGTGCTGCATTCTGCATGGAAGATAATGCTGACTATATTCAATGTATAGATATATATTTACTGGTTGAGAAATAACGGTCAGTTTTCATAAAGACTCAGTTTCAGCATGTCAGATATGGATTACAGCACAAGTACAAAGTGTAAAATAAATTCAAAATGTAGGGTTTTCTATGGAGGATAGACTTTCATCACAGGCTTTCATTTCATCTCCCCTGTAAGAGGCAGAGTCTCTATTTTCCACCTGTGGACTATTGATATGACCATCTCCCCGTACTCTAAGTTCAGATGTGTCTTTTTCCAGGCCCAGCTCCTTCAAACACTTGTACGGAAGTGGGGACGCTGGGATTCAGTCAAGCTGCTTCTTGTGTTTGAAATCAGATAGAAAATTATTTGAATGAAAGACAGCTGGAGGAACACGACTGCTTGCAGATATTGTCCCCGTTTCCTCCCCAGTATTCATAACCTGTAATAAACACTTATTCATTGTTATAATTCAGTATGATTTCTCCTAATGCAAACCGTTCCATATTCACCTGCAAACCCTTCCGTAGTCTGACTAAATGACAGAAAAACGTTTTAAAATAATCTCATTTATCTGTCCAAAGGGTTCTGCAGCTCCAGTCCCCAAGGATCTCTGTTCTGCAGATTTTAGCTGATTCCTTTCATGTGGTCACCTGGTCCAAGTTAATGATTCATCAACAAGCTTGTACAGAACTTGAGAATCTGCTTTTGAACTGGGTGTGTTAAAGGGGATGCAACATCCACTTTTTTAAGCCGTTAAATACATGTTTTTGTGTTATTTGAGGTTTTCATGAGTGCAGTAAAATGTAATTTATTCTC
The DNA here is from genome assembly GCA_037177035.1 of Craterocephalus eyresii. NCBI lineage: Eukaryota > Metazoa > Chordata > Actinopteri > Atheriniformes > Atherinidae > Craterocephalus > Craterocephalus eyresii. The sequence continues at coordinate 21,189,949 of JBBBVT010000023.1, read as the reverse complement.
TCCTGCTGCTGCGTATATATCTTATTCTTTTTGGCTCATATTTTTCATTCTGTTTAGTTTTCTCCATTCGCTACTACAGTACGTTTTCTTGTCTAATACGTCATACTTTTTGCTGCGGGTCTGCTAAATATGGTCGTGGATTTCAGGGTAACCAATTTCATTGGTTCATACAGCGATTTTGTCGTCCAGGTTTAGTCATGCCTAAGTTGTAAGCAGACAAGTCAAAATGTCCTGTTGTTGGGTGTATTAACCCACACATTCACTTACATTGCCCCCCGGCATCGGAGCCACTGCGAATTGGAAATACCTGCATCACTGGGGAAAATCAGCAATCTCTGCCATTATCAAGAGGTTTTGCTGAAAGACTTCATCTTACTGAGGGCTCGGTTCCCACTCTCTATGGAAAGGATGGACACAGCAAAGTGGTAAGCCCACCTTAAATGAAACTAAGCTTTATTTGGGGTTTTTTTGTATTGAAATGGTTTTCTGGTTGTTGTTTTTATAGTATCAGCACTGCCTTCTGTTTCTGTTAGCTAGGTGTGCTAGCTGTTAGCTGCCTCCCGGAGGATATGAAATAGTATATAATATTAATTGGCTTTGTTTTTGCTGCTTTTGTTAACCGGAACACATGATCCAACTGTGTTGAGGTCTTGTTAACCTCATTCATATATTGGTAGTGTGGAAGAAAAGATGTGTGGTCAAACTAGAATAAAGATTGTGAGAGTGTCGGGATGTTTATTAGATGGTTATTTGATGGCTGCGATGTCGCAGGGCAACGTTGGAAGAAAAGACAACAGCTGATAATGGTACATCAGATGATGGAAAATACATGGAATTGTATTAGGATCTTATCAGAGAGGGAGGAACAGAGGGGGAGAGAGGAAAACATAACTTAAAGCCCCAGTGTGTAATTTCCACGACATCTAACGGTCAAACTGCAGATTTACAACGACTTTAACCTCTCCCCCCGCCTCCCCTCACCGCCTCTCGGCTTCCAAGAATACGGTAGCCGTAAGGGGATACAGTGGACCGCAACACAACGTCCGCATCACCTGCCTTCTCAATTGACGAGTTTTGTTTATATACAGTTATATAACTGCACATAACTGGTCCTCCAGAGCTACTACCCTGCAACTTTCAGATGTGTTCCTTCTCCAACACAGCTAAATCATATAAACGTCTCGTTAGCAGCCTGCAGAGCTGAATGGCTCCACATGAGCTAATTCAACCATATAATTCAGCTGCTTAGCATGGCGTTTATATAGAAAGTAACCTTATAACCGGAGTAAAGGAGTCACTGGCCAACTCTGGCAGCCTTGTATTAGGCACGGCGCCACATATCTACTTATAGATAACTAATTCTAAGCAATGAGAATGTTTTTATTTTTGATGCGACTGTGAATAGACTTTACATATTTATGAAAGCAACACTTGATTTTCATTAATATAAAGCCAAATTAGTTACACACTGCACCTTTAAGTTTTCATTTGTGTTGCGACTGTCTCTGCTGTGGAGCTGTTGTTTCTTTTATTCATCATGCATCAGCTTTCCGATGTTGACATTTTGAAACACGTTCTCTGCCAGTAGATAATTTTATCACTGCTACGAAACTACAAAATTGGCTGAAATTCAACCGAGTAGAACGCTCTGTGACCTGGAAGGGGGTAGGGCATGAAATGTCTCATTCTGATTTAAAGAAACCGCACAAAAAGGAGTTGCTTTACAGACGCACCGCAGAACAGGGGGTGTGTGGAGCTATACTAACGTTGTTTTCAGACCTAAGGTTTAGAGGTATATAATTATCGGGCCGATATTAGGAAATTGTGACGTCATTCCGATAAGTCCGATATCATGATGACTTGCTCCAATAACTAATTTAATCTTGTCAGCACGGCAGTCCTCCGCAGACACAGACACTATAAACTGAATTTTCTACAGTGCATCCTGCATAAAGTGATGTTGACATAAAAAAAACTCTTGAGTAGCCTACCCCCTCATGTTAGAAAACAACTAATAAAAACTCGGTCGTAGTCTTGGTATTTGTTTTAAATTGTTATTTAACCTTTATTTAATCAGAAAACTGACTGGATTACCTTATCGACATGTTACACATAAACAATACAAATAATAATTTAATAGGCCAAAAGAAAGACTAGTAAATGTGGGAATAGGGAATTTCCGTCTCACAGTGAATGCGGCATCACCAGCATGCAGCGCTACATACAGTAGGTAGTGTGGGATTTTTTCAAAGGTTACGATGAGGACAGTTCGCTGGCTATTTGTAACAAGCGTTCCAAACAAGTTTCATGAGGAGGGAGAAGTAGCACAAGCTTCAATACCTGAACCAAACCTGATCAGTCACATGAAACATAACTATCGCTTTGACAGAGTTTTAAGAACTCCCGGGCAGCTAAAGCTGCTAACGACCGGAAGCTAGCTGCTAAGAAGCTATCCATTAAGCTCTCGATAAATCCAAGAAATTTGCTAGACACGATATACAGGATATGTATACATACAGGGCTATTGAGGATTTAATCATTGAAAAAATTACACTTGGCGACCAGCCCTTAACCCTCGTTGAGGACAGAGGCTTTTTGCTTCTGATTAATCACCTGGAGCCATGATTTACAATGCCGATCTCCCACTACTTTTCTGATATGTCTTTCATCCAAATATGAGCTTCACAATGGATAAATTGACTTGTGATGTCAGCCTGTAAGTATGATGAGTCTGACTGCGCAGTGGTTAAATGAAGACTTTCAACTGTTCAGAGCACTGTTACAGGGACAGGAGCTGCTCGGATCACAGACAGGTACAATGATAAAATCATAAAATCTAACTTGTTTCAGTGACCAATTCTTAAAGGAGAACTTCGGTATTTTTCAACCTGTACCTATGTTGTAGCATGCTATATGATCATTTACTCACCCAGA
>JBBBVT010000023.1:21090889-21105322 GCA_037177035.1 Craterocephalus eyresii | reverse complement strand
TTTCGTCATGATGATCCAGATGTTTAGTCCTGGCTGGAGGTCTGGACCTTCGTCATGATGATCCAGATGTTTAGTCCCGGCTGGAGGTCTGGACCTTCGTCATGATGATCCAGATGTTTAGTCCCGGCTGTAGGTCTGAACCTTAATCATGATGATCCAGATGTTTAGTCCTGGCTGTAGTTCTGGATGCAGCAGGCAGGTCTCCTGCTGGGATGGATCAGTCTGTGGTTCAGCATCGTCTTGCTGAAATGTTTAGTCCTTCCCTGAAAGAGACAATGTCTGGATGGGAGCAGATGTTGCTCATTGACGGACCATTGATGGAGCTTGACAGATGTGGATGGAGCTTAACAGATGTGGAAGCTTCCCACGCCATCAGCTCTGATGCAGCCCATCCCATCATAGATGCTGCCTCTCCTCTTTAGCCTGCAGGACACGCCGTCCATGCTTTCTAGAAAGAAGTTAACATTTTCATCTCAGAGCATTTTAGATGAGCTCTGGTCACGAGAAGATGATGGTGTTTCTGGATCCTGTTCGCATCTGGCTCTGCATCATAGAGTTTTAACCTGCATGTGTGGATTTCAGGGTGAACTGTGCTCACAGAGATTTCTGAAAGTCTTCCTGAGTCCATGCAGTTGTTTCCAGTAGAGAATGATGCCTGCTTTTTGTGCAGAAGATAACCAGCATCCAGTTTTGATTTTGGCCCGTGCACGCAGAGATTCCTCCTGATCCTCTGAATCTTCAGATGATATTCTATTCTGTAGATAAGAAAACGACTGAATGGTGACTCTCTGTCCATCTTTCCATCTGAGATACTCTGAAATGCTCCTTTTACACCCAGTCATGTTACTGACCTGTTGCCATGGCGACCTGATACGTTAAATGCTCCTCCAGTTGTTATTGAATTGAACTAAAAACTTTACCAGCCTTTTTTTGAACCTCCTCCATCTCTGTTCCAACCCAACCCAAAAAATGTAGCTTCAGATTGGACATGAATTTGGTGATGTGGAGGCGCCGCTGCAGATGGACGGATTCATGCTTCAGAATGTCTTTCTTTGTTGTTGTTCTTTGTCTTTAAGTCTATTATTAACTCATTATTTGTTGGTTTGTATGAACAAATGTCTGATGTTTCCTGGAAGGTTTGTGTCCAGAGTGGAGGAAGTGCTAAATGACTGGAAACTGACTGAAAGCTCTTTGGCAAAACCAGAGAAGGTAGTCTGCTCTCATTATTTCACTGCTAGCAGTTCGGCTTTTTTTCTTTTTGCTTCTGACACTGTGCTGTTACTTCATTTGGACACAGGGGGAATACACAAGTGGAACATTTGGAGAGGAGTCAAAGGATATCAGTTTTGCTGATTTTAAGTTCTTCATAACACACTTCTTTCTGAAACAAGATGGTAAGAAGGACAGTGGCGAGGACAAGCCAGAGGAAGGTACGGTCATGTCTCAGCAGATCTGTTCAGTTTAGTTCTTTCATAAAAGTTTGCATTTAATTGTTTTAGATGAGCACATTTGTGACTGTTATGATAATCCTGTGTGATGTCGCTACTCCCTACATCAAACCTGCACTCACACAATGCAGGAGTGTTTCCTGGTCGGCCCTGCACAGCATGCTCCCTCTGTGCAGCAGAAAATCTCTGTCTGTGAAGACAACGAGCAGCTGTTTAGTAACCATGTTTAAATGTGAAAACAGCTGTAGACAAAGATCCTTCATGTTCCTGCTGGTTAACTGCGCCGGCACGTTCGACCCAACCTTTCTTCTTGTGTCCAGATGCATTACCCTCTGCAATGCAGGATCTTCTGTGTATGAACAACGATTTCCCTCCTCGAGCCCACTGCTTGGTCAGATGGTGAGTGTCTAACTCCATTCCAAAGAAATGAGGTGAGGAAATGCACGTCTGATAAAAACCCAGCATCAATTTTGTTCATGGGCGCAGGTACGGCATTCGGGAATTTGTGGTCATCAGCCCAGGAGCAAACTGTGAGGCCATCATCAGTGAGTCCAAATGTAATCTGCTCCTCAGCTCCGTCTCCATCTCTCTGGCCAATAGTGGATGGTGAGTCACTGCAAGGCTTTCACCAGGAATAATTTAGGCAATGACCCAAATTTGGGGGCAGTGGTTGAGGTGAAAGTGCGGGTCACTCAGTAATGTGAAGGATGGTGGTTCAATCCAGCTCCCACCTCAGTCACCTGTCATGTCCTTGGGCAAGACACCTATCGCTGTTTTTGGCTTCTGTGTCCAAATCTCGCGGGATCATCCCAAAATCGCATGATAACTCGCATGATAACTCGCATGATAACTCGCGTCAAAACACCGGTGGGAGATTCCACTATCTGACACCACAAGATAGCAATCGCCAGGTAATACAGATACTTTCATTCATTTCTCCTCTTCAGTATGTTGTCAGACATTCGTTTCTAGACTATTCAGACTGTCAGAGCACTTCAGTGTGGAAAAAAAAGCATGTGTTTAGGGCAAACTTAGACACAGGGTGAGTTGCCCAATACTTCATCACCATACACAATACTGGAGCTATCTTGAAAAATTCCTTTCCCCATCGCTTGCATGTATGAAAGGAAAGATGAAAACAGACACCAGGCTATAAAAAACAAAGTTCTCCTTAAATTGTTTCTCCGCATGTGATGCAATAAATCCACATCAGCTGTTTCCTTACTTTAGAAATATGAAATACTTTTTTTCTAATTGTTCGCCCTCAAACCACAGAAAAAAAGATATAAATGCATTAAAAAATGATAATTTAGTTACACATTTGTCTGCTTAATGATTCCTACCCTTCTATTGGGAAAGAAAAAAATCAGCTGTAACTGAAATAAGCTAAAACTAACTAAATTAAAAATGTATAAAAGTTTTATGGAGGGTTATGCAGTGTTGGCACAGGTAGACTGGCGTTCAGCATGGACAGCACAGTGTCCATCCACATGTTGAAAGAAAATGAGGATATTCGGTTGGAACACCTCAAGTTAAACTCAAACTATCCCAATCACAGGATGAAAACTGAAGTAACCACCAGCTGGTTTTTCAGACATCTGAAATAACACTCCCTCCTTTTTGCTTCAGTCAGGTGCCCGTGTTTGTGCAGATCCAGCAGAAGTGGAGGCGGATATATGCCGGAGAGTGCCAAGGACCAGGTGTGCGTACAGACTTTGAGATTGTCCAACTGCGCAAGGTGCCGAGCCAGTACAACCACCTGTCTGGTCTTCTGGACATCTTAAAATCTAAGATGGTAAGTTTTGTAGAGACTGCTGATTGATGTTCTGCACGATCTTCATTCTATGAAATGTCCAGATTCCTGAGGTCCAGCTCTTCTATCATCACCAGCGTCTCAGGGACAGCAGTGTGTACTCTGTGCTGAACTGTGATAGATAGCTAAGCCTTAGGTGCTAGTCACACTGTAATGACAAACCAATGATGTTTTAAAAAAGCTGTCAGAAATCCAGAAGGTAGGTCAACTTTGTTTCCTCTGATCAGGGGTGTAACCTGCTCCCGTTGCCTCCTGTCGACATCGCCATCCGCTTCACTTACATCCTCCAGGATTGGGCGCAGCATTCGTGGCCACAGCAGCCTCCAGGTAGGAAGCTGAGAACGTTTTTTTATCAACATTTTAATTATTACAAAATTTAATTTACGTTTTAACATTTTTCAGTTTAGTTATTGCTTCTTTCCATCAGCTCTTCTTAAGAAAGAGATTTTCAAGTGAAACTATTGAATGAATCCCTTTAAACTATTACAAGAGTTTTTCATCCTGTATTAAAGATCTTAATGAGGAAATCTGCTGTTTTCCCTGCTTTCACTGCACTCTAATATAATTTGTCAATTCTTCAAAACCTATAAATTCGCCATTTTAATATAAAAATAGCAATGATCAATCAAAAATCAATCATTGATTCTCCTGATGTTCGATAAAGACAATTTAATCCAAAGCCCATCCTACCCCCTTCATGGTGTTTTTACTAGTTGCTTTGATATTTTGAGCTTTTCAGTGACATCATTACTTGTCATGGGGTTTGAAGCAATGTGATATTTATTTAAATGTTAGATTGTTGGTCTATCCTTACTATGAACCTCTAGTCAGACATGGTTCAGCGCAGTTACCACTTCCTGTCAGCAAGTGGTGCCATTATACCTTTAGCTGTACAGAATACAAAGACCGGGGGCCTCATTTATAAGACTGTGCGTAGGATTCTTACTAAAAGTGTACGTACGCCCAAAACCAAAAGTTTGCGTACGCTAAAAAATATTCTGATTTATAAAACCGTGCGTACGCAAATCCAAGCAATTTCCTTTATAAATCACACTCTTACTGGAAGTTTGTGCAGGTGAATGTGGCTAATTTTCCACCCACTGCACACACAATTCTACCATAAATTGTCAATGCAAAGCACCTCAGCGTGTATTAAAATGAGCCAGGTGATCCATTTTGTGTCCAGAAACTATGGCAACCGCAGGGAAGCGAACGAAAAAACGCAATTTAACCGAGGAAGAAATTGATGCGTTGGTGAGTGAAGTGGAGAGCCGGAAAATCATTTTGTTTGGGATTAAAGGAGTGGTGTGACAGATAAGAGGAAGTGTCGTTACACAGTGAACAGTTACCTGTTAACTCTGTGAGCGGGACAGAGCGGACCATTGCTGAGATTGAAAGTTATTGGTCAGTGGTTATAGCTCACCTGTGCAGCATAAAGATAATTATATCCGCCACCAGAAGCAAGAAATTTGTTCTTATTCTCGTGGCTGCAAGAGCAAGAAAAAAAGGTTATTTTTCGGCGTGTCATACTTCAGGAGAAACAGCGAGCAGACGAGGCGGGGGTTACTGCGGGGCTGGTCTGTGTCTCTGCAACGATCCGGATGATCCGGTTTTTTATTATTTTATGTGAAACTTGGTACACTGCAGGACTGTGCACGCAGCTGCATCCGTGTCTTTATTTACTGTGTTGGAAACGTTTCTGTACTTTCTCTCCACCTCGATCAGCTGTTAGTTAAAGCTACTCATTCATGCTGCATCAGTAGAAATGTGGAAATCACTACGTCCCCCATAATGCTTTCCCACCTTATCTGCGCTCACTTCAAATGTCCCACTAATCACGCTACACTTCTCAGAACCCCTCGAGAAAAAAGTTCGGCCAGCTCGATGTATTAACAATTGTCTTCAATTACCCCTGGCAAGAACAAAATGATAACAATGACAGCGCAGTCCGGATTGGATCTCCGCCCGGCTTGTTGTTAGTCGTGCGCCCTATCCGTTGAGCCACAGTCAAATATACTGTCAAGCAGCCAGAGCACAAAATTAATTCGAAAGATGGTGACAGGACCCCACGCTGCCACAAGAGCACTCTGGATGCAGTGTGTTTTCAATTCCCCAACTCTCCATCTGTGTCGCCAATTTCCCCAGTCTCATAAACCAGCGTACGCATGGGTCAGAGCTGGTGTGAAGGACCACACATTGTCCCGTTAAGTTTGTCTTTTATAAATCACAACCAAGAGGCGTTTGCCAGTTTCAGGTCCCATTTTGTGCGCAACGGTTATAAATGAGACTCCAGGGGCCTCATTGATCAACTGCGTATAGAATCAGTCTTATTTTTCAGCCCATGAAGGGTATTTGCTAAGGTCCTAAGTACAAAACCATGTAGAGACCAGCTGCATACATGGTAGTAAATGATTAGCTGTTGATAAATCCCACATGTTTAAAGGCTCGTGCCCGTGGTCATTTACATTGATTTAACCCGATAGAGACCCATCACATCCCTTTTGAAGACAAGTGGAAACAATTTGTGCTTCTCTTAGGAATGATGGAGAAAAGAAAGGGAGGGATTTCTGATTAGTTTGAAGCCAGCTAAAGATTGATGCGTGCCTTTGATTGCTGCATACAAAAAATACACTAAAAGAATAAGTAAATGCTGCAGAACCCTGACAGGACCTCATGCTGCATCGGATCAGAAATGATGTCAGTGATCAGATCAGCTGATTGTCTGCTGATATCCCAGACGAATGCAGGCCTAATCTTGTGTCAACCTCAGATCATTAATGCTCAGTGGTCACCTGTCGTAGTTGTAAGTTTGTAAGTTTTGTAACAATTTAAGCTCCATATCTGTTATTTTTTCTGAAAGGTTAGTACCTAATTGAGTAGCGTAATTGTTATTTCAAGTAAATAGATAAAGACAAAATGACAGATGCTGGGATCGCAGCAACACCTCTATGATGATGCAGTTTCCCTGTTCTACCACAGATTTTGCGTGGGAATGCTCATGTTCAGGATGTTAGTCAGGATTCTATCTCCTGTTATCCTTCTTCCAAGCACCATAGAAACACCACATAAGATTAATTGCCCTGTACAAGCAGCAGAGGGTGGAATAAAAAATCAGGGATGCTGATAATCAGACAGTGTGGAGACATTTTTTTTTTTTTTTTAGATCTATAATTACTGAATGTTTTTTTTTCTTCCAGACTTTGATACACTCCTTGGAGGCGAGGTGGGAGGGGTGGAGTTTGGAAACCTACCGTTTGGAGCCTGCGAGGAACCGATAAGGTAACATGGAGCTCCGATGAAAGCAGGTTGTAAAAGCTGTTTCGTGATATTTACGTTCTCAGTGAAGGCAGCAGATGTGAACGAGCCTGGCCCCCTTTAACTAGAAGCCGAACTAGATCTTCTTCATCCCTCAAACTCTTCAGCTGGAGCTGCTTTCTAACTTTTCACCTCTTCTTTGTGTTGTTTTCAATAATTCTCCATCTTTCTCCCTGAAGGCTTTCTTTTAAATGTTTAGCAGCTTTGTCAGTCTCTGGTGATCCAGGGTTCGTTTTTGGGAAAGCGCCTCACTGTTCTTATTGGGATATTGCCGTCCACATTAGGGATGTTCCGATACCAATTTTTTCTGTCCGATACTGATTCAGATACCTGTGGTTTGGGTATCTGCTGATAGGTTATTGTCTTAAGATTGTTCAAATAAATTATTTATACTGTGGATATGGTTTTGACTATCTTTCAACCGCCTAGCATGGATTAAATAGGGCCCTATAAATTCTGTTTTTATTTTTTTCCCAAATTTCTTTTTATTATGTTTCTACCTTTTACTCCTATTTTACTACCAAAAACAGTGTGTTTTTTTAATGTAAATGACAAAATTTACACAAATTGACGTATTAACTTAAATTGAAGTGACAGACAAGAAACTTTCTCAATACAGTAACAACAATAAATAGTCATGACATCATCATTGCGGTGATAAATATCCTGTTAAATACTGTAAAAAGTAATATAGTTAAATAAACATTTCTGCAAGTTATATCCAATTCATTGCAAGTTAAGTCAGGGCACTGCGAAGAAGCCCACAAAGACTTACTATTACTGATTTGTTTTTTTCTCAATTTTTTAGTTGTCCGATGTAGTTCAATGTCATGGCACAAGGTAAACTGTCAGAGATGGGATTTTCGAGCTGCACTGAATGCATCATTAAAGCATGACAGGCTGTGTCGCCACAAACATAAGTTTCGTTAAATGATCAGCTGATGATGTCACAGGCTGTCTACAGCAGCACCAGGTGGCAGAATAACGAGTCACCTGGTGGCATCAAACAGCACGAGACCACCGGGACTTTATTTATTCCTTTTCCTTTTCCTCCTCTTATCGTAGTCTGTCGAACCATTAAGTTTAATGAATAATAATAATAATCACAATGATATTTTGATATCAGTTGTTTTACATGCCATGTTAATAAAAATGATTCAAATCCATGACCTGGATCTGCTTTTGTTGTTAAAGTGAACTCCATCTTGCGGCCACCTGGCCCCACCTGACCGAGGGCATCGTCGTGGACAACGACGTCTACAGGTGAGAACATCTACAGTCCATGTCCTTCCTGTCTCCTCCACACTGGATTCAGTCAGAAAAACATCCACAAACATCTTCACCTTAAAGCAGCCCGGCATGTTTGGCATGAGACGGGAAGAGGGATTTAGATTTTAACTTCTTAACTTAAAGTAGGGAAGGAGACTTCCGCCTGAGACCACGCCTCCAGAGTGTGGGGTGGGGGTGGGGGACCTTTGAAGAACAAATATCTGTCCATGTGAGCTATTTTCTCACCTCTGTTTCTCATCCAACAGTGACCTCGACCCTCTCCAAGCTCCTCATTGGTCAGTTCGGGTTAGGGCAGCTGAAAATCCACAATGTTTACTGGGTAAGTTGGAGCCTCCACATCCAGCACATGTTACATCGTCTCATGGAAAACAGGCTTTTAGCAGCAATGGGGGTATTCCCAACAAAGTTAGCCAGAAACTTGACATGTCTCAGCGTGGTACAGAAACCGGACACATGGAGGGTAAAACGCCTGATCACAAATCAAAAAGCTAGTATTAAGGAAGGGAGACGGGGACAAGAGCTGAGGCATGAACTGGGATGACGGTTCTGACAGAGGGATGGATCCTCCCCATTGAACCTTTTGAGTACCCCACAACTTGGACCTCAACATTACTAATGCATTGTGGGATTATCTGGACGGAGTACAGAACAGAAGCTTCCAAAGAAGAGTTTAGGGGAGCTGTTCCTAGAAAGTTGTGTTAACGTTATCAAGCCAAAGCCTCCGGGTTACATAAGCCTTTGATCAGGGTTGTTTCTGTGTCACCTGTGATAATAAAAGGCGTTACCTGACCACTAAGCATTAAAATAGAAAAAGTTTTATTCATATTCCTCAAAAAATGGCCAAAAATTACTATTTTTACCTAATAAAGACATAATAATTCCTCTTTGTTTTCTCATCTATTTAACAGTTTAGGAATTTTGGCTAATTTTATTTTTCATGTAGGCGACTTCCTGATGGAGTTCTTTAAGCTCTGCTGTAGGAAGGAGTCCATGGAAGACATTTTAGGAAGAGGATTGACAGAAGAAGAAGGAAAAGGTGAGTTTCCATGATATTAGTGTCTGAGTAGGATCTGGGAACGTGCCTGGCTGGTTCTGACTGGTTCCATGTTTTCCTGCAGAAACCAACGACCTCAGCTCGGCTCTGTCCAAGCTGACGGAACCGGCAGCACCTGTTCCCATAAGCAAGCTGTCTGTTTCCAGCATGGTGCACAGTGCCCGTAAACGCATCCGCCGCCGCCGGCACATCGACGAGTCGCCTCTTAACAACGATGTACTTAATTCAATCCTTCTGGTAAATACGGGTAATATTATCTGTCCTCAGGGTAAAACAGACCCTCAGTTCTAATGTTTCACACACCAGCACATTAGAAAATGTCATCTTTAGATTGTTGAACGCAACAAAACCAAGTCTGGTTTCTAGTTACTAGTATGTTTATATTGTGATGTTGATGTTGTAAACATTACTGTTGCTGCACAATAGCAGATATATGTGACATATAAATTAATTCCTGTTCTGAATTTATTCTTGAAAAAGATTATTGAAAGGACATGAGTGAGTGATATCGGCCGATTACATGACTAGCGACTTTTTCTGCTCCAAACTAGTGTTATTATGTTGGCCTTTAAAAATCCACTATCAGTCGACCTCTAGTTGCAAATGATGAACGAAGCAAATAAAAATGATCTGAATTCTTTTGCACCAGTTTTGATTGAATCCAGAACTGTGACCATGTTTTGCTTTTCCCTCAGTTTCTCTTCCCAGACGCTGCCGTGGAGAAGGATAAAACTGCTCAGTCCAATGTCGGCAGGACGTCTGAGAAGGAGAAAAACTCTGACGATGTATGTTATAAAATGACAAACCCCAAGTAAATGAAGTTTTTCTTCAGCATTACAAGGGCTGTAGGTATGAGCTGAGAAATGTGAGATTACTACAGAAGTGTCAGAATCAAACATACATTACTGAGTCAGAGTAATTCTAGGAGCATGTAAAGGAAATCTAGGGATGAGTAAAGTAATGTGTGAGGAGGAACTGTGCTACAGTAGATGGTAAAAAGGTTTCCAGGTGTAACGCAGGTCAATGGTCAGAGTGAGGATGGTCCAGGGGTAACCCCCCATTCACCTTAGAGACACAATGATGATCCAGGGAGTCAAGCCCAGGATAGTTAATGATGGGAGAGAAAACATTTTGGCCTGCAGAGATGAGACAGACGTGTCTGCTTTCATCCTCACTGTTTGCGGTGAGAAATGATCAGAGGCTGTAAAGTGGACGCTGAAGTCCTCATGCCGTCTTACATTCCCAGAGACCAAAAGACCAAGCATCCATCTATAATCCAAACCGTTCAAACTACAAGCAGGTCTACATATATAGATAGATGCCTTTTTTCTTGGATAAATAAACTCATCTATCTATCTATCTTGACCTGCTTGTAGTTTGAACAGTTTGGATTATAGATGGATGCTTGGTCTTTTAGCTGAGTTTTTCCATTTTCTGGATTGCAGAGTCTTAAACTGTGATGAAACCTGAAAGGCTTGGATTTTCAAACCTAATCCAGAAATACAGTTTCCCCTCATTCTGCCTGTACTCCATCAGAGACCACCAGTGTCTGATAAATGAAGTAGAAAAAAAAGATCCAAATGAGGGATGATTGCAGAATTGTTAAATCCTGCATGTCAACCTTTTTTCTATCTCTCATCAGAACCTGTTCCTCCAGCTGAAGTCAGCTCCAGGTGATAGTCTGACCCATCGGCTGGCCTTGTGTCTGTGTTTGGTTAACTACAACCACGGGGGCCTGCCAGCAGTCGCTCACCTCTGGCAGGAGTTCGTCCTGGAGCTTCGGTACCGATGGGAAAACAACTACCTCGTCTACGGGTTGGTGTTGCTCGTTTTTCAGTTATTGTCAAACTTTTTGCAACAATACAGAAAACAACCTTCATCCCACTCGCTCTCCATCAATCTGATTCAGGTTGGATGGTGGATCTCCTGACCTCCGCTGCTGCCTCCTACATCAGAAGTTCCAGGTAAATAATTTTACTGAACACTAGGGATGTAACGATGCTTCGTGAATCAAATAAAAATCGGTTCAAACTGGTTGAATTGTCAGTGCTCTTCACTGTGAACTATGGGAACCGAGCAGAGAGCCGTGCTCTATGTATTTTGTACAAAAACATGCGCCTGATGTATATCACCTAGAATTCAGCCCATGTGTCCATGAAACATAACAACATAACATAAGAATGTTTCAGAATAAGATCATATCTAATGTTCCACTAATTAAACCTTTTTATATGATTTAGACTACAATCTCTCACTCATCAAAGAGTTAATTTTCTGATTAAAACTTTGGTCTATCGAACGGCTCTTTGAAGTGAACGGCTTCCTGCAGAAAGCTAGAAGTCTCATCAACAGCTTCTACTAGTGTTATTATTTGCATATTATGTATGGTTATTATTATCTTGCTCGGTGTAAAGCTCTGAAAGTTACAATACAACCACAGAGGCTGATGCTGAAATAAAAATCTTTTTAAAAAACTAAAACATTTTTTTATGAAAATTTGTAATAAATCACAATCGTGACTCTAAACCGTGGCTAGAGCGCATTGTTACGTCCCTGCTGCACACAAGCTGCAGCGCTCGGTTGTTGGTGACTAGAAACCAGACTTCTCTGAACAGATGCTGAACTGCTGTATCGAGAGGAAGAGGGCCAGAGACGAAGCACGCAAAGAGAAAGACCTCAAGCCTCCAGAGTCCAACGCATCCTCCTCTACCAGAGAGGTTCCTCCTGGAAAGTCCTGGGAATCCTGGAGCGACAGCGATGAGGAGTTCTTTGAATGTCTGAGTGACCAGGGGGAGTCGGAGACCCCTCATCCTGAGGCAGGGAAGGAGGGCAGCAGAGTGAAAGCAGAAGGCCGCCTACATCCCTACAACAACATGACTCTGCTCAACTCTGCAGAACCTCTCTATGTTCCCATCACACAGGTACGAGTTCCCCTCCTCACGCTCCAAACAACTCGTCTGCAGCGTTTACACCAGCGTGTCTGGTTGTGTGTCTCTGAGTTGGCCCTGCGATGGACCAGTCACCTGTCCAGGGTGTAACCTGCCCCTCACCGGCTAATTGCTGTGTGAGGGGCCCCAATCCTGATTTGGACTAAGTGATTCAGAAAATGGATGAATGGATAAATTATAATCAGGATTTAACAATTATTCTGTTAATGTTCTCTCACTATAAGACTGTGAAACCACAGCAACACTCCTTCTAAAGCTTGATATATTTCTGCTTTCTAATGCCATTACTGAAGCGACAATCTAACCAAAATCTCCTTTGGTGTGTAAAGAATGGATAAAGCCATGTATTCACCTACAGAAACATCATATTCAGCCTTATCAATAGTTATTAAGGCCATCGGTCTGTCTGACCTCCCAGTTACAGCTTGTGTGTATCTACAGGAACCAGCTCCCATGACAGAGGACCAGTTGGAGGAACAGTCAGAAGTTCTTGCCAAACTGGGAACGTCAGCTGAAGGAACTCACCTCCGTGCTCGGATGCAGAGTGCCTGTCTGCTCTCTGACATGGAGTCCTTCAAGGTCAGCACACACACACCTACACACACACTTCTTGTGTTGCTCACGTTTTGCTGTTTGATTATTGGGGGGTAGTCTGTCCCTGTCATTTCATGAACGTTTATATAATCCCCCACCTTTTTTGTCCTTAATCTCTTATTCATCCTGAATCTTCTAATGCAGGTGGGAAATCAGGGTTCAGGCAGATTGGAGTAAGCAGAGACTTACTCCATCCATCCATCCATTTTCTGAACCGCTTAATCCAATTGGGTCGGGGGTGTGCTGGGTCACCGGGCGGTGATAGCTGGGAAAGGCGGGGTACAACCTGGGCAGGTGGCCAGTCCGTCGCACAGAGACATACTGTCTGCCTGATATTCTGATTTCCTGAGTAACCTTCATACTCTTAGGGGCTGATCATAGAAAATGTTGAAATAGGGCAGCAGTTTTGCCCTCGTCATAACGAAGGCAAAACTGTTGCCCTATTTCAACATTTTCTGCGCAATTTTGCTCCAGTTATGTTTCCATGGTTACTGGCTGATCTAATATTGCTCCTGTTATCATTTGTGGCGCTAACAGCAGTATTTAAATGAGGATTTTGCAGCACTGTTTGCTCTGTCATGGAGGGATTTGGAGAGCAAGGAAACGGCACACGGACAATGAATTTTGATCCAATTGAGGTTGAAATATTAGTAGAGGGGACAAATAAAAATATTGCTAAGCTTGAGAAAAAAATTCTAAATGTCACCAGAATTACTGCTGTGTGTGAGAATATCTGTGCAAAAGTAAATGCAGTTTGAAAAACCAGAAGAAGAGCAGATGAAGTTAAGAGGAGGCAAGAGAATCAAAGAAAAAATGCTTGTAATAAAAAATCTGCAGATAAGACCGGCGGGGCCGAAAGAAGAGATTCATCTGACCAATATTTTGGATCAGGACCAGCTCACTACGGGCGACCTTCTATGGGCTATACATATCCGCAGTCGGTGCGCTCCAGCTTGTTTCTGGTGCACACATGAGCCGCATTATAAAGACGTTCCCCTGCAGTTGCTGGGTTGTGCACAGGTGTCATGAGGAATGGCTGCAGGGGGTACGCGCCGTTGTATGTATGTAAAAGGGAAATCATTAAAGGCTACTCACTTACCCAGAAGCCAGCCATCCCGATATTCGCTCTCTCAGCTGTGAGAAAATGACACTGTTCCTCAGAACAAAAGAATCGTGTACAGACCGGACTACATGTGTAATGGTTCCCTTCTTGTGGCACATAACTTGTACATTCATAGACTGTGTGTGCTTCTGGTTTCTATAAATATGCTCTCTTTCTGAAGGAGGGACAAGTTGCATGAGTTGCACATATATCAGCCTTTAATCGCATCCAGCAATTCTAGTATTGCAACTCTGGATTGGCTCCAAAATCGTCTCCTCTGGAATTCCAAATATGTTCATAAAAAGGAAAAAATGCATTCTCTTAGTCGCCTTTCATGGTCTCTGTGCGTCATCCTTAAAGTTGTTACTGCAGCCATGTTGTACATCAGTTGATCAGTGTTCAGCGTGAACAGCTGATGTGGTCATGATTTCAGAGCTCTGAAGGAAAAGTTCAGTTTCCTTTACAAGATGTCGGACTGTAAAAGGATATGCAGACACTTTCACCCTGTCCGCTTCAGAATACGCGATGATCCGATTAATGTCTGTTGAAGCTGGATCGTCTGGAAAGATCTAGATCATCAAAGGATTCCAGGCATTGATGCTGCTGCGTTTTCTCATCTGTTCTCAGGCGGCCAACCCGGGCTGCGTCCTGGAGGACTTTGTCCGCTGGTACTCACCGAGGGATTACGTGGAGGAGGAGGTGGTGGACGAGAAGGGGAACAAGGTTGTGAGAGGAGAGCTTAGCGCCAGGATGAAGATCCCAGGGAACATGTGGGTGGAGGCTTGGGAGACCGCCAGGGTCACACCTGCTCGACGCCAGAGGAGACTTTTTGATGACACCAAGGAGGCGGAGAAGGTACATCTCATTGT
>JBBBVT010000023.1:21068347-21081098 GCA_037177035.1 Craterocephalus eyresii | reverse complement strand
AGTGCTCCCCCCATGTTACTTTGCTTTTAAATGTTTTGCTTACTGTTTTCAGTGTTTTATCTGTTTGTACAGTGGGCTTGGGTGCTTTGATAAGTCGCTTTTTAAATAAAATGTATTATTATTATTAAACCAGAACCACTCACAAGGATTCTCTGAAAGGTTTTTTCCTTTTAGACGTGTCATGATTGCAATGTGTTCATCTGTCCTGCAGACTGGGAAATCCCTGTTCCGTTACTGGAGAGGATGTTACAGCTTCCCTACCAGATGTATATATTCCATCACCACTATCTAAACATACAGAGATGCAATATTTTTCCCTAGTCTGGTTTTCATGATTATATGGCGAATTCTTCACCACAGAAGACGAATATACAAGTAAACAGAAAATAATTAACTGAGTTATTCAAAACGGTAGCATAAGAGAATAACTCATAAATAACAGCCCAAAAAAGCTAAACGAAGCCCAAACAGTCAGACTGCAATAGACCATTGCTGGTGTCTTTCCTCCTTGGCATTGCATTAACCAGAATGTACCGGAAACTTTTAAGGAGGAGCTGACAATGGTTAATGATTAGGTAGAACATTGATCAGCAGCATCCATCGGTGTTTAACACATTTTATGTGGGGCCAACTCCTGAAAAAAGGCAGCATGTGTTACCTCGCCCAGTTTGTAGTCTGCTCCCAGGTTCTGCTCGTACTCGCTGCTGGTTTTGGCGCGCAGCAGCATCACGTTGCCGTGGTATTTCGTAGCCGGAACATATCCGTCAGCAGCCTTCAGCTTGTGGTAGAAGGTGGAGGCAGCGAAGTGCAGAGACTCACGACTGATGTTCTTATGGCTGGAGGCGATCAGGTCCACGGCCACGTCGACGCGGGCCTTCAGGTCTGAAAGCGGCAAAAGACTCTCCAACAGCTGCAGAGAGAGAGGAGGTGTCATCATGGAAACCAGAACATCCTCTGAATGAACTTTCCTAAAGGGTCCAAAAGCCGACCTCAGAACTCCTTAGATGGATTTAACTGAGAAGACATGATGCCAGAACAGCCCAGATCTGGTCCACACTTCCAGATAATGTCTGGGACATGTTGGACATGTGGAGAGACTGTGATGTGTTCACTGACACTATTTTCTCAGATCAGAGATGAGGATGAGTACCTTGTTGTATTCGATGCCGGTAAACTGCTGGATGAAGGCACAGAGAGCCTCGGTTTCAGCTTCCGACTCGTTTCCTGGAGTTAGTTTGGATCTGTAGCTCTGAAACCAGAGAATCCACCAAATGGATCAGAACAACCCAACAACAAGTAGAGTTTTAAGCCTTAAATGAATAAAAACAATACAAATAAAACACTACGGGCAACAAAAGCAACTCATACTGAGTGGATCGCTGATGAAGAAATCTAAAGAAGCCTGTCTGACCTGCTGTGGCAGTGAGAGGTAGAGGGTTGGGCAAGGTAGTTTAAAAACAAATAAAATGATATAAAAATGAAACCTAATAAGAACAGTGCAGGGTGGATAAAACTCTGCTCTCCTTTGTGCTCCAGCGGCAGACGGGACAAAGATTTCTGAGACACAGAACATAAAAGGTACTGCAGTCGTCCAGCCTGGATTATTGCATCAAAGTCACGTTTTTACAGGAGCTTCTGCCAGTTGCCTCAGCTGGAAAAAGCCTGACCGCTGCACTGATATGCTGGTCTAGATTAAAACACTGTCCATTTTCACTCCTAAAAAACTGTGCCAGAGGACCCCAAGTCTACAGGAGAGGACCCACCAGTACCAGGACTAAAACCATGACTCGGATCATTTTAATGAAAAGCAGACAAACTTTGAAGCCAGAGAATGAGAGAATGAGTAATCCATGATAAAACCATTACTCATCACATTTTCATCCAATAAGCTGCATCGCTAGGAGACCTCCAAGCCCCTTCCTGTCAGACAGTTTAAACAGAGGGTAATATCCGATAAAGAGCAGAAAAATAATGGTCCCCTATGGCTGGAATAAAGCCATGATGTTTGAGTTGGAGTCGGTTTAATGAGGATGGGAAGAAAATAGAAGCAGAAAGATCTGAAAATGAAGGAAAACTGTGAGTATGTATGTAGTTTCTGTTATGTGTTTCAGAGCCAATATGTTTCAAATTAGTTGCTCTTTTCATATTTTCTGAGATGTCCCACATGGATCTGTATTCGGCTCACTTTTCCTTTCAGTATGAATTTATTCCTGATGTGTTGCATCGGAGTAATTGCCAATATTTGGTCTCCTGAGGTCAATCTGGGCGTTAAATCTACAAAGTACTTTTAGTAATAAAATCTGTTTTCTTGTATCGATTGGTCTGCATGATGTATCCAGTCATACATTCATTTAAAAATCATTTCGTATCATCATTTCATAAAATGACAATCTAAAAAATTTCTTAATGAGTTTTAAGGTTAACAGTCCTGTCAGATAAAAATGTGTGTGCGCGCGCTTGCTCCAACCTGTGTGTATGCTGCAACATAAGAGTGTGAGCCATCAAACAGGAACAGATGATCCACGGACTGGTTATGGTTTTGCAGCTGAGAGCACATTTCAAAAGCTACACAGGCTCCAAAGGAATAACCGGCGATCCGATACGGTCCGTCTGGCTGCAGCTGTCGGATGCAGCTCACGTAATAATCTGCCAGGGACTGGATGCTGTCCAGGGGAGCAGCTGAGAACAAACAAAAACTGGTCAGTGCCACCTCGTTTGACTCAGACTTCTGGTCTAGGGACAGAATGGGGAACTTCTCTTGGTGCTTCCCTACCTTTGGTGCACTGTAATCCGTAACACGGCACGCTGAGTTTGGAGGCCAGCGTCTTGAAGGCAGTGATGGAGCCCTCGATGGGATGGACCAGGAACAAGGGCCTCTCTGGGCTTTGGACTTCATTGAGGGGAGTCACGGTGGGGCCGTGGGGGTTGACTAAGAGCTGGATCACATCCGATTCCAACACGGAGCGAATGCCATCCCTCTTGGCTGCAGCATGGTGAGACTCTGGAAGTTTGGAATTCAACAAAAAACTGGAGTTGGAACCGAGATTTTGGAAATGGAATCTTTCAACCAAAGGAAGAAAAAATCTCTGACAATCTGCCAGAACACACGGCTCCTAACAGGCAGGCAGATAAATATTTACCACTGGGTCCTTTAGGCTTGTTCTTGGACAGCTCCAGCAGCTTGTTAATGGTGAGCTGGCGGATCTCCCTCATGGCCATGACAATGTCGTAGTCTCGCTCCAAAGTCTGGCGAACCTCCACACCCATCAAAGAGTCTAGGCCCAAATCAGCCAATGAGGCGTCAGCATTCAGGCTGCTGAAATCCCGAACACCTGCGACGAAAGAAGAACCAGATTAAACCAGATTCATCTCATCATGTCCTGAAGGAGTGTGGCCAGAAGAACCTGCCATAGACTGCTAACTGGTAATATCAACCAGTACGAGTTGTCGATTACAGACCGAGTCAGCGTTTCTAAACCAACATCCCCACTAGCAATAGCTATGTCTTCATTTCCTAGCTGCTGTGGCCGTTTTTCCGTGTCTTCCTGCAGGTGCTCCTGATGATTGTTTGCTGTACTTAAGTCTCTGTGCAGCTGGTTTTTTGCGTGTGTGTGTGTGTTTGAATGTGTTTCCAATCCCTTTTGTCTTTGTGTCCTTCTCTCCACTCTCTCCCTTCCATTGTTACTACTATCAGGTTCAGCTCTAAGATTCATCAACTCATCAGAAATATTTCGATATTAATCATGGCCATACATCCACTAAGTTTAATTTAAGTTATAAGTATAAAACTCCCCTTTGTGTGGAATAAGAGGAAGGTCATCCATAATTCTAAAGACAACGAAACAAAAAAACTCCTATGTACCCAGAATGTGAGCGACAGCGTCAACCAGGTCTCTCTTGTTTCCGGCCTCGCTCTTCACCACCGTCCTCTCCGCCAGAACGAAGCTGGACATCACCGGCTGTTGCTGACTCAGGAAGAAGTCCAGCACCTCCAGACAGGAAGTGATGCGTTGGGGCAGAGTTCCCCCAATGACGGCGTCATTCCCGCCCATCGTCTCCAGCACCACGCCCACATCACCGATGGCCCCCCACTGAACTGCTAGTCCAGGCAGCCCATCATGGCGGCGCTTTTCACAAACACGCTCCATTGCCGAGTTGGCGTAACCATAGTTACTTTGGCCAGCGTTTCCACGGCCACAGCTGACTGAGGAAAAGGCCACAAAGTGCCTGAGGTCTGGACAGGACCTTCTGGTCACTCTGAGGAAGAAACGGAAATCACAGCGTCAGCATTCAGACAGCACCTGTGCAGGTCCAGCAGGAAATGGCTCTTACTTGTCCAGATTTATGGTGCCGTCACATTTCGGTTTGCAAACATCAACAAACAGCTCTGGGGTCAAATTCTCCAACATCCCATCTTTCAACACCTGATGGCACCAAACACACCAGTGAGGATTTCATCAATGGAGAAAATTAAACTTAGACGATCTAGAACTAATCTGGAGGACTTTAGACATGGAGATGGTGACTTTGTTTGTTACCATGGCGAGGTGGAAGACTCCTCCCACTGGGCCGAGCTTAGAGGCCTCAGAGATCAGCTGTTCTGCTCCTCCCATTGTGCTGACGTCATTAGTCGACACCAACACCAACACACCCTGGTCCTGAAACTCTCTGACCCGTTTTGCCTGATAACCTGGAAGCAAAAAAATCAAAGATGATCTTTGCCAGACATGTTTCTTTCCCCTGAAATGTGATTTCCAAATGTAACAAAGCCAACTGTTATTCCCAGCAGAACGTTAAAATCAGATTTTATTCCTTGTAGAAAGTAAATGACACATCAGATGTTGAAACTGAGGCGTTCTGTCTGTAAGATGTTGGAACGGGAGCAACAAAAGGCTGAAAAACAACTAGAGGAGCATTTGCAAAGTGCCAAATTGGAAACCTGGGTGAAAATGTGAACTTCTTTCAGAACAGCATGGACAGCGTGTCCTGCAGCCTAAAGGCAGCTTCCAGCATCTCTGATGGGATGGGCTGCATCAGAGCATATGACGTTGGCAGCTTCCACATCTGTGAAGCTCCATCAATGCTGGAAAGTAAAAGTGGTGTTACATCTGCGCCCATCAGACATCGTCTCTTTCAGGGAAGAATGATGCTGAGACCTGCCTGCTGCATCCAGACCTGCAGCCAGGACTATAATCTGGAGCATCATGACGTTAACATTCTACTGGGAATAAAATTTGTAACATCCATGTTTTCTGGTTTTATTTCATTTCTGGAACATCTGAAGTGAACTCTAATGCTTGGTCGAGGTGGTCTCTGGTTCTATGGAGAATATCAGAGAACTTACCGTTCCTGATGCCGGATCGAGACGTCAGCACCAATCTGCGAGCTCCTCTCTCCATCAGCCACTCAGCCAGCTCCAGGCCGAACCCGCCCAGTCCACCGGTGATGATGTAGGAGTGGGATGGAGGGCAGAAGGTCCGACAGATGGCTCTGAGAGACAAAGGGGAGGCCGGCTGAGCAGCTGGACCCACTTCCTCCCTGCGGATCTGTGGAAAGACCAGAAACATTAGATCAAGAACCCCTGTGGGATCAGCGGCCGTCAGAGGAACTTCGGAGAAGAAACTGACCTTCAGGAGGACTTTACCAATGTGTTTGCCCTGAGCCATGAACCTGAACGCGTCCTCAACCTGGTCCCTCTGAAACACCGTTGTCCGTAGAGGCTGGACCACACCTGCCAAGATGCCCTCCTTCAGCAGCCGGGACACCTCCTCCCACTCCTTGTTGCCTTCTTCAAAGAGAGCATCCAGCAGGATCCCATGAAAGGCCACGTTCTTCAGGAACAGAGCCATACCTGAGGAGGGGGAGAGCTCGGTGAACACAGCCAGACAGGCTGAGAGTTCAGCTGGAGGAAGGGGGAGGAGAGGGGGGACTCCAGCATCTGTCTACAACATCTGCTTCAACCAGGACCCAGAACTTTCTTTCAGCTGAAAGCGGTGTCAGAGCGGCGGTCCAGCAGGTCGCCAGCATCAGGACTGTTCCTATAACATGTCATCTAACAGCTAATCTTCCTCTGGTTCTCTCAGACCGGACCAATCAGAACCATCAGACTGTCTGCTTTGTCCTCATCCAGCTGACACAGAGGAGGAGCTGAAATGTTTTCTGTGGGTAAGGACTGAAGATTACCAAGTGGCGTGTTGTTGGAGAGGTCGTACTTCCCGATCTCCAGGAATCGTCCATGTCTGGCGAGGCAACGGATGCTGGCCTGCAGCTTCTCCTCGGCCAGAGAGTTCAGCACCACGTCTACACCTGGAACACAGTGCACATTCAGTTTCAGTTTGTCCATGAGCAGGAGCTCCTACAGGGAGGAAGATGTCTGAGAGGAACATCCAACCTTTTCCTTGTGTGTGGAGCAGGATGTGCTGCTCGAACGAGGAGTCTCTGGAGTTGGCGAAACACTCTGCTGAGAGCTGAGGGAACCTCTCCTGCAGGTAGCGCCGCTTCTCAGCCGAGCCTGCAGAGTCCAGACAGAAAGCTCAACCCAAGCAGTCCTGACAGCTCCCAGACAAACGCGCCAGATGGAAACCCACCAACAGTGGTAAAAACTCTGCACTTCCTGCTGAGCGCCACAGCGATGGCAGCCTGACCCACGCCACCCGACCCGGAGTGGATGAGGACTGTCTCACCGGGCAGGAGTCTGCCGCGCACCACCAGGGAGTAGTAGGCCGTGGCGTAGACCACCGGAACGGAGGCCGCTTGCTCCAGAGTCCTGCACAAAACACACACATTAATGTAGCTGATTGCATTACCTGGAAACACACACACACACACACACACAACTCGATCCACTGACCAGGAAGCAGGAACCTCCCACAGGAAGTGGCGGTCGGCGTCCACCACCGTGGCCAGGCCTTTGGCTGGCAGAAGACCCATCACACGAACTCCTGCAGGGTCACGGCCTGAAAACTCCATTCCCAGCATGCACTGCTGCAGGGCCAGGGCCCCTGGAGAAACAGACCAGAAGCAGCCGACGTCAGTGAGGGCCGACCAGGACCAGAGGAGCAGGAGGGGCTGAGCAGAAGGATCCGGTCGGGAGCAGGTCCATACCTGGAATCGCATCCGGCGGCAGTTTTCCGGTGGCGAGCATGATGTCTCTGAAGTTGAGCGAGCTGTAGTAGACCTGGCAGAGCTGGACAGCCGGGTCGGTGCTGACAAAGTGTTGGAGCGGAGAAGAGATCCAGCGCAGAGACGCCAGGTCACCTCGGGTCAGCACGTTGACGTACGCGGCGTCCGTCGCCTCCTCCCTCAGATCTGCACGGTTCAGATGAAGGTCTGCATGTCATTACCAACATCTGATCCATCATCCCGGTACCAGGATCCCACAGAGAAACTGGACCTCTACCCTGGACCACCACATTCTGGGATTATACATCTGGACCCGTACAGCTTTGGGCACATTTAAAGTATGCATCGATGAAACCAGCAGCACATAGAAAGAACGATCTGGACCAGGAACAAGAGGATACCTGGAGAGACGAGCTGGTGTCTGAAGGTTCCCCATCGGCCGTCTCGGAACACGTTCATCACCAGATCCCCGTCCAGCGCCGGCTGGATGGACCCTTGACCCGGCTGGAGAACCGGTGCCGCGGACGACCCGTTCAGGTTGGACACGAAGATGCAGCTGAGGATGAAGAGCGAGGACACCACATGTTAGCGCAACAAGTCCGATACCCAGCCTGTCGTCATGTTCTGAGCAGTTTCCATGGTGACCTGGGGCCTTACCGTATCCGGCTGCCGCCTGGCTCTTGCCGGAGACAGTTAACCATTCCCACAATTCCAGAGTAAGGCTGAGACGCCATCAGCCACACGGGACGGTCCGAGTCCGACATCATCAACTGCTGCAAACGCAGAACCCAGTCAGAACACAGCGGCCACCTTCTGCTGACTCAGCACTTCCTGTTCTCTTCCCGCCATTTTTAAAAGATACAAAAACACGACACTAGACCACATTTGGTTCTGATCTCTTCCTGTTTGTTTTTTTTTTATTACCGTTTCATTTTCTTTTTCTCCTGACTACTTCCAGAGGATTTCCACAAGATTTCCTAAAGACTTTCAAGAGGATTTACAAAGAATTCCTTGAGGACTCACAAAAGATTTATTCAATACTTCTTGACTCCCTTAAGAGATTTCCACCGGACTCTCACAAGATTTCCTGAAGACTCCCCGAGGACTTCCTGGGGAGTCTCAATATTTCCTGAGGAAATTTCCTGAGGGCCTCCTGAGGGCTTGGTGGGGATGTTTTGTTCTGTGATTTTTTTTTAAATGTGACATATTCACAAAAATTTTAGACCCACCTTCAGACTTTCCACCCATTTATAGTCGGCGCTCTGCACTGGCAGGTAGATAGGCTGTTTACTGGGAGACTTGCGTCGGCACAGGAAGAGGGCGGAGCCGTAAAAAGACTTCCTGACTGTCACCAAGCTCAGCGAGGCCTCAGAGAAAACCTGCTCCCACTCAGCCTGAGGAGAAAAAAAGCAGAAATCAGCTGCTGCTCGGTTTAATGATCATTTCTATCTTCTTCTGGATTAAATGAGGACGTGCGACCAGACTGGATGAGCTGACTGGACCACAGAAAGCAGTCTGACCTGTGTGAGCAGTCCACGCTGGTTGCTGCTCTGAGCCGAGCTGTTGAGGAAGGCCACCATCTCCCCCATCGTCTCCCCCTTCAGCAGGGTGTGCAGCAGAACAAAGCCTTGCTCTCTGGCTCCAGAGGCCAGGTTCGCCACCAGCAACTTGGGTTCTGTCCGGAGCGGACCCCACGCGTGGTTACACAGAACCAGGTCTGCTGCCGACGCCAAACCTCCAGGAGCCGGGCTGAGCAGAGGGTCCCACTGAGCCGAGGACACAGACAAATCCTGCAAGGTGGTCTCAAATGGGGACAGGAGGTGTGGGCTAGAGGCCGCGGCGGTGTAGTCTACATGCATCATTGGCTGGATGTTGAGGATGGGGATCACACGAGGAAACAATTGGCCATCATCTGAGAGCACCTGGTACCGAGCGAGAGGACGCGGGGTTAGATCAGAGTCTGAAGCCTCGCTCACATCATTCAGAGTCAGGAACCAGCTTTCAACTTTTACCTCCAAGACCCTGATCCTGCCTGGCGTTGAGTTTTCCATGGCGATGTCCAGGCAGTGTCTGAGGGCCGCGTCGTCTAACAGACCCTGCAGCAAAGCGTCCTGCAGCAGACAGGCCCGCTCCTTCTCCACCACCTGCTCCAGTTCCGACTGCAGGTTCCCGTTCAGCTCCAGGCCACACAGCAGGGAAAGCAGGCGCACCAGGTCGGGCTTCGACCCTTCGGGGGCCGGAAGCCCACCTACTGACTCCCCCTGTACACCCGGGATGGACAACTGGATTCCATGAGCAGCCAACTTCAGCTGCAGCATACGGATCAAATCTGGATGGAGAAGATGGAAGGAAACACGCAGAAGACGGTTCAGATGGAAAGTTCTGAGCCTTCATGGTTAGACTGGAGATCCAGATCTGGTCCAGTTCTCAGTGTGTACGAGCCACAAACAGCAGGTGGTCTAATGCAGGTGTCGGACCCTCAGGGACCTGGTTTACCTTTGCAAAGTCTCAGCTGTTCTACTAGTTTCTGATTGGTTTTCAGGCACTCCGTCTCCACATGGGGAACAAACACAAACTCCTCCAGGGTGGGGGGACTCTGCTGCTGCTGCCTTCGGGGGGCCACGGTGGCGTGCAGCCCACTGATTTGGACGCCACCAGCAATAATGTTGTCAAAGCAACGGTTGACGTGGACGTGGACAGCTGGGAGATGAAAGAGAAAGTTTTCAGATTAACAGAAAGTAAAGAAACGGCTGAAGCAGGAGATGGAGGGGGTTATTCTGGGGTCCTGAAGCAGCACTGAGGAAGTACTCAGACAGGTTCAGATCTATAGAAACTCCACATGTTCGGGGTCTGAGCGGCGGACAAACAGGAAGCACTTAAACCACACATGCACATGCTTTGCTCTAAGATGCTTCATTTCTTTTTATTAGTTTCTTTGTGTTTGTTTCTTCTTCTCTAAAGATCAATTCACCTTTTTTTCCATCACTGTAATCAGAAACCTTTTCCAGATGGACAGCTGGATCAATGCACACAGAGCGGATTCTGGTGGGCAAACGTAGACTACGACCTGGCAGGCCGACCACGATCATCTGCAGCATGGTGTCCAAAAACGTCACCCAGTTTCCTGTCCACTGCAGCTTCCCACTGTCGCCTGGAAACAAAGGAAATTTGCACAATATAACAGCTGATCAGATGGATTTCCTAAATTCATCCTTCTGAATCACCGAAGGGAACTAATAATGCATTATTGTGCAATCGTGCAAGACCAATGCAATGACAATGTCTTGTAGTAGAACATGTCGGGGCATCTGTTATTCTTATTTCCTACTGGTTGATATTCAAATTAAATAGTCAGTAGCTTTTTTTTTTACATCTAATAACTTCAGGCCCAAAAAAATGCGGTTTGGGAAAATACCAACAAAGCCCCAAAAACTTCTCTTTAAACTACATTTATTTAGTTTCTTTTAAAACATTAAAACTACCCAAACATGTTTCCCCCAACTGGACTTATAATACGTGCAGTAGAGTGTTGAGAAAATAAAAGACAGACTTAGTTTCTGAGTGGTGAATGCAGGGAGCCACTGAAGAATTCATATAAAGTAAATTATGTCTAATTCTTGATTCGGTAGCACATGTGAATTCGGGTTTAAACAAGGGACTCCCTGCTGATGAAATTTGACGTGGTCAGACAGTCATGTCCTGGTAGTTGTACATGTGCATTTATTTTGACATCTCATTCCTTTTTCTGCCACAGCATTTTGTTTATAACCAGTAAAGTCACAATTTAAATAAAAATAGCTCATTTACTGTTTGATTTAGCCTTCAGGTCCAAGTCACTTCTTTATATGTTCTAACATGTTCCAGATGTCTAATGAATTACATTCATGCTGGTCAACGCAGTGGGCGGGGCAGTAGGATTAACTGCTGGCTTTTTGTTAAATAGTGTAATGTAGAGTGCAATTTTTCAGATTCCTTTGGGGGAATCTTGGGCAAGGGGCACCAGTAGATCCACTAATGAGTTGTGGGGCATGCTCAGGCCCTCAGAAACCAATTTTAGGAGCAGTGGAGAACGCAATAATGATGAGAAACACGACAGTTTCAGCAAACCCACAAACCTTTTTCGGTGCTTTGGCTTAAAGAAAACTTTAAAACACAAGAAGCGTTACCTGAGTTATTGGACTCCAGGATACCCTGGAAGGCTTTCTTGTAGTCATATCCTCGCAGTCGCAGCTCTTTATAAACATCACCGGACTTCAGCTGAGTTTTGGAGTCTGAGCCACTATCAGAATCCTGATTAATCCGATTACGGAAAGATTCAAGCGCGGCATCCTCAAGAAGGCTCACCTTCCCTGAAACGATAAAGAATATCAGGTTCAAAAGTAAAAAAGACCCTCTTGGAGAGGCTTCTGTCATTTCTTTCAGTAATATTCTCCAAGATCCTTCAAGGACTTTCCAAAGCTCTACTTTGGATTGTTCTCCCCTTTGCTCAGATAATCTCTCACTGATTCGATAACATGAAAGGTCTGGGATGTGAAGAGAAGCCCTCCCTCCATCTGACCTGCTGCCACTGACAGTGATTAGGCATACCTCAGCTGTTTTCAGTGCAACCAGTGCATAAAGATGGTCTGTCTGTGCGCTGTGACTCACCGCTGACGGCCAGGTTTCCATTCTCGGAGACTTCGAACGTGCTGGTGGCCGGCATCAGATGGACCTGCAGCTGGACGGAACCTGGAGGCAGAGCAGTGAGGAGAGTAAACGCAGAGAAGCAGCAGCTCAGCAGATCTCCAGACCTCCACCCTGTTCTCACCAGTTTTTGGCAGGATGGTCGCTCTGTGGATGGTCACTTCCTCAAAGCTAACAGGGGTTGTTTCCATGACAACCCCACAACTTCTCACCAAGGTCCGCCAGGCCAGAACCAGGTAGCCGGTAGCCGGATAGAGGACACGTCCATCGATGCAGTGCCCAGTTAGGTAGTGGTCTGCTGACTCTGGATTTGTTTCTGTTGGACAGAGAGGATGGAGAGTTAGATAGAAGACGACAAAACAGGATTCAAATTATTTTTTTAAATTATTACCAATGTTGTAGACGGCAGCAGAACCAGCTCCTCCCGAGCCGTAGGAAAAGTCCTCTGGTTTGGGGACATCCCAGGTCTGGGAATGGTCCCACTGCAGCAGGGGGGAGATGAGCGGCGTGCCGGCCGGGACCGGGTACCGGACCGCCGGGCTGATGCCGTTACAGTCCACATTGATTCTGAAACAGGACATTACAACATTTGTCAGTTGGCGGTGGGATCTGCAAACCAGTGAGGACTAAATGAGGCGTTTACTGACCCACTGGTGTAGAGCCGGCCGATATTAGACAAGAAGAACTCCAGGTTGTTGGTGTGGCCTCTCTTTATCAAAGGGAGGATGGAACATGTGTGCTTCAGGCTGCGTTTGAGGATGGCCTGGTGAGGAAGACAGGAACCATCAGCTGACCGGAGCAGATCTGCTCTGCCTTCATCAAGTTTTAACCTCGGTCATAAAAAGCTTCAGATTTCTGATTGGCTGACAGACAGCTCAGTGCATGTTTAACAACAGCAAATGTGACTTGTCTTCTACACACTCCCCCAGCTGCACAAAAAACACAC